>RJWJ010036808.1:0-15874 GCA_004363605.1 Indri indri | reverse complement strand
AACTGTTCCATCACTGCAAACGTATTTTTGTTACCCTTTATAACCATGTCCCCTTATCCCTAAGCCCTGGCAAACACTAATCCATCTCTGTAATGGTGGCATTTCAAGAATATTATATAAATGGACTAATACAACTTGTAACCTTCTGAGATTGGCTGAGTAGTTGTCCATGGTGTGAATGTACCACAGTTTTTTTTTTTTAACCATTCATCCATTAAGAGACATTTGGGATATTTACAGATTTTGGCTATTACAAATATAGCTTCTGTGAACATCTGTGTATATTTTGTTATAAACATCAATTTCCATTTGTCTGGTATAAATTACCTAAGCATGCAATTGTTGTGTTGTATAATAAGATGTTTAGTTTTATAAGAAACTGCCATATTCTTTTCCAGAGTGGCTGCACCATTTAAATTTTCACCAGAAATGTAAGAGTGATCAAGTTACTCTGTATCTTCACCAGTATTTGCTGTTATCATTACTTTCTATTTTAGCCATTCTGATAGGTGTGCAGTGATATCCTATTGTGTGTATAATTTGCGTTCTGTTAATGGCTAATGATGTCGAACAGCTTTCCATCTGTTTATCTGTCATTTGTATATCCTCTTTAGTGAAATATCTATTCATGTCTTTTTGCCCATTTTCTAATTAGATTGTGTGGGGTTTTGTTTGCTTGTTTTATTTTTCCTGTTGAGATCCGAGAGTTATTTACTGAGTTATTTATGTGAGTGTTTTGTCAGATACGTGTTCCAAAAGTATTTTTTGTCCTTCTGTAGCTCGTCTCTTCATCCTCTTAATAGAGTCTTTCATAGACTAAAAATGTTCTTTTAAAAACATTTTAATGAAATTCAGTTGATCAGATTTTATTTAGGTGAATTATGTTTTTTATTATTTATTTATTTATTTTTTTAAATTTCAGCATATTATGGGGGTACAGATGTTTAGGTTACGTATGTTGCCCTTGTCCCCCCTCCCCCCCAAGTCAGAGCTTCAAGCATGTCCATCGCCCAGATGGTCCGCATCGCACTCATTATGTATGCATATACCCGTCCCCTCCTCCCTCCCCAACTGCCCGACACCCAATAAATGTTGTTCTTATATGTGCACTTAGATGTTGATCAGTGAAACCAATTTGCTGGTGAGTACGTGTGGTGCTTATTTTTCCATTCTTGAGATACTTCACTTAGTAGAATGGGTTCCAGCTCTATCCAGGAGAATACAAGAGGTGCTGTATCACCATTGTTTCTTATAGCTGTGTTTTTAATGTCAAGTCTACGAACTCTTAGCCTAGACCTAATTTCTGAAGATGTTCTCATACATTTTCTTCTAAAAGTTTTGTAGTTTTAAGTTTTACATTTAAGTCCATCATTCATTTTAAGTTAATTAATGTCAATTATTGTATAATATCTGAGATTTAGGTCGAGATTTATCTTTTTTGCCTATGGATTTCCAATTGTTCCAGCTCCATTCTTAGAAAAGGTGGCATCTCTCCTTTGAATTGCTTCACGCCTTTGCAAAAATCAGTTGGACATATTTGTGTGGTTTACTCTTGGGTTCTGTATTCTGTTCTATGAATCTATATGTCTCTCTCTCTCTACCAGTACTATACTCTTTTGATTGCTTTTGGTATATAATAAGGCTTAACATTGAGCAAACTGCTTCTTCCTACTTTATTCTCCTTTTTCAATATTGTTTTAGTTATTTTATTTCCTTTGCCTGTTTATATAAATTCTAGAATGACTTCGTGTATATGTATCTAAAAAAAGCCTCAATGGGATTTTGATAGGAATTTTGTTAAACCTACAAATAATTTGGGGGCCAATTGACATCTCTGCTATGTTGAGTCTTCCAATCTATGATCATGGTCTGTCTTCCTTATTTAAATATTCTATGATTTCTTTCATCCATATTTTTTAGTTTTCAGCATATAAGATCTATCCATGTTCTGTTAAATTTATTTTTAAGTGTTTTCTTTTTGACCAATTGTAAATGGTATTGTATTTTCAGTTTCCACATGTTTATTGCTGGTATAGAGATAGACGGTTAATTATTTCAATATTGATCTTGTATCTCTGATCTTGCTGAACTCACTCATTAATTCTAGGAGTTTATAATTTAATTTAATTTTTGAAGTTCCTTGGGATTTTCCGTATAGACTGTCATGCCACCTGCAAATAGAGACAGTTTTATTTCTTTCTAATCTCCATTGCTTTTATTTCCTTTACTTTCCTGGCTAGCACTCCCAGTATTATGTTGAATTAGAGTGTTTAAAGTGAACATCTTCATCTTGTTCCTGATCTTATGCAGGAAAGCATCCAGCCTTTCACCATTAACTATGATGCTAGCTGTAGGTTTTTTATAGTATTTCTTTTATTGGGATGAGGAAGTTCCCCTCTATTCCAGTTTTCTGAGAGTTTTTTTGTGGATGAGTAGTGAATATTGTTACTTGCTTTTTCTTCATCAATTAATATAATCATGTGTTTTGTCTTTGGCCTCTTAATATGGTAGATTAAATTGATCAATTTTTAATTATTGAAGCACCTTTGCACTCATGGAGCAAGCTCTACTTGGTCATGTGTGTAATTGCTTATATATGCTGCTGAGTTGTATTCGCGAATATTTTGTTAAGGGTTATTATGTGTATTTATGAGGGAATGTAATCTGTCCTTTTTGTTTTTGCATTTTTTTTTCTTTTCGTATTGTCTTTAGTTTTGGTATCAGATTAATGATAGCCTCTTAAAATGAATCGATAAGTGTTCCATCCTTTTCTGTTTTCTGGGAGAGAGTTATAGAATTTGTATTAATTCTTCTCTATATGTTTGATAGAATTCACCAGTGAAGCTATCAGAAACTGGAGATATCTTTATCAGGAAGTTCTAATATTGTGAATTCAATTTGTTTAATTGTTTTAGGGCTCTTCAGCTTGTCTATATTGTCTTGGTTGAGTTTCACTACTTTGTGCTTTTCAAGGAATTGTTGCATTTCATTTAAGTTGTTAAGTTTATGTGTTAACATGTGTGTAAAGAATTGTGCATAGCATTCCTTATCATGCTTTTGATGTCTACAGTGTCTGTGGTGATAAGCTGGATTCATTCCTGATAGTGGTTTGTCAATTTTATTGATGTTTTCAAAGACACAGATTTTGTTTCATTGATTTTTTTTTTCCTATTGTTTTTTCTCTTCTTGCTGTCATCGATTTTTGCTTTTATCTTTATTGGTTCCTTCCTTCTGCTTCTTATGGGGCTTCTCCTTTTATTGTTTCTTGAAGAACAAACATAGATACAGACTTGAAACTTCTTCTCTTTCCGGATGTAAGCGCTGAGTACTATAAATTTAGTCTCGGCATTTTACTAGCGTCTCACACATATTGATACGTTGTATTATTATTTTTATTAAGTTCAGGGCATTTTTGAGTTTCCTCAAGACTTCCTCTCTGAGTCATGGATTATTTAGAAATTTGGGGTTTAGTTTCCAAGTGTTTGGAGATTGTCCTGTCATCTTCCTGCTATTCGTGTCTAGTTTGATTCCACTGTGGGCAGATACCACACTCTGTGTTTTA
Source organism: Indri indri (assembly GCA_004363605.1). Classification (NCBI taxonomy): domain Eukaryota; kingdom Metazoa; phylum Chordata; class Mammalia; order Primates; family Indriidae; genus Indri; species Indri indri. The sequence goes on along the minus strand of RJWJ010036808.1, from coordinate 12,312 downwards.
CTCCTTTTAAATTTATTGAGGGTTGTCTTATGGCTCAGGATATATGGTCTATCTTGGTATATGTTCCATGGGTACCTGAAAAGAATTTATTTTTGCTGTTGTCAGTAGATGGTTTTCTTAATGCCAGTTAAGTCCTGTTATTGATGATGTGTTAAGTTTTTCTATATCCTTGCTACCTTTCTGTCTAGTTGTCCTCTCGTCCTATCACCAATTATTGAGAGAAGAGAGTTGAAGTTTTCTATGTGGATTTGTATCTTTCCTCTTTTTTTTTATGTCCATCAATTTTTGGTTCACATATTTTGAAGCTTTCTTGTTTGGGAAAGCATTTATTGATTGCTCTGTCTTCTTGGTGGATTGAGCCTTTATCATTATGTAAATTTACATCTGTCTCTTACAATTTTCTTTTCTCTAAGGTCTTCTTTATCTGATAATAATATAGTTACGTTTGCTTTCTTTTGAATAATGTTTGTAGGGTATACACACACACACACACACACACACACACACACATACATACTCCTTTGTTTTCTTTTTCTTGTCTTTCTATGGGCTACTGGAAACTTTTTTGAGAATTCCTTTTTTATTTATTTATAGTGTTTTTGAGTGTGTCTCTTTGTACATCCATTTTAAATTTGCTCTAGGTATTACATTTTACATGTATAACTTATTATAGTCTACCGGTATTAACATCTTACTGGTTCAATTTAAATATAGAAATTTTATCTTCCTTCTTCTATTATTTTATCTCTGTTTCAAGAACTTCCTTTAGCCATACTTTTTTTTGGGTAATTCTTCTGGTGACTAGTTCTCTTAGTTTTCCTTCATCTGAAAATGTCTTGATGTTTCTTCATTATTCCTGAAAGATAGTTTAAGTGGAGATAGAATTCCGGGTTGGTAGGAATTTTCTTTTAGCACTTGAAAAATGTTGTGCCACTTTCTTCTGGTCTACGTGGTTTCTGATGAAAACTCTGCTGTCATTTGAATTTTCTGTTGTTGTTTTTGTTCAGTTTAATTCCTCCCTCCCCCATGGGTCATTTCTCTCTCGCTGCTTTCAAGATTTTAATTTTGGATTTAGTTTTCAGACGTTTGATTATGATGATTCTTGGCGTGAATCTCTTTGGGTTTATCTGGTTCCGTTTCACTCAGCTTCTTGAGTCTGTAGATTTATATCTTTCACTAAATTTGGGAAACGTTTAGCCATTATTTTTTCAAATATTTTTTATTCTCATCACTTTCTCTTCTTTTTCTGAGACTCTCATGACACAAATACCAGATCTTTTGTTATGATTCCACATGCCCCAGATGCTCTGTTGAATTTTTTCTCTGTTTTACCTCTTTTGTTCAGATTGAATAATTTCTATTCTATTTTCTAGTCACTGAGTTTTTACTTTGCTTTCTCCACTCTGTTACTGAGACCCGTCTGCATGTTTCTAATCCCAGTTATTATATTTTTCAGTTCTAAAGTTTGCATTGATTTCTGTTGATAGCTTCTATTTCTCTGCTGAGACTTTCTACTTTTTAATTTATTTTAAACATGTTCCTAATTGCTTATCGAAGCATTATTATGACGGTGGTTTTAAAATCCATGTCAGAGAATTCCAACTTCTGTGTCATCTCAGTTTTGGCTTCTGATGTTTTTATTTTCTCATTAAAGTTGAGCTTTTCCTCGATTTTGGTATGACAGGGGATTTTTTAATACATCCTGAACATTTTGGATTTTTTGAGACGCCAAGCCTTATTTTAATCTTCTTTTTTGCCAGGTCTCTTCTGACATTAAGCTAGTGGAGGAAGGAGATGCCACTCCATACGGTCAGGTGGAGGTATTGGTCCAGGCACCCCACTCAGTTAACTGCTAGGAGGGAGAGGGGTACCTTGTCACTGCTGGGTAGGGGTGGGCATCCAGGCTCCCCAGACATCCTCCACTGATACTGCAAGTGGCAGCTTGGTACTGCTAGGTCAAGATGAAGCCCTAAGTCCCCACTTGGCCTTCTCTGACATCACCTCACGCAGGTGGGGAGGGGTGTTTCCTTTTTGCCTGGCAAGGTTAGAAGCTAGCATCCTCACCAGGCCTTTGCTGATGAGGTTGTTGTTGGAGTCTGAGTTTTTCCTTTGGTGTTGCGCGGGGGTAGGGCTGTTGGTTGAACATATTCTGTCTGTCAGGCTGCCTCATTCCTGATCATTTGGCTAGAGAGAGCAGGCTTTCCTCAGGACTTTTGTCTGCACCTGTTGGTATTTTTGGGGTGCAGGTTTCTCCAGAACCCAGTTTGAAATATATGAGATTAAACAGAAATCCAAACTATGTCATTGCTCGTGTCATGAGGGATCCCTTCTGCCTTTTTCTCTGCACTGTTCACAGTCTTATGCTCACTTACGTATTGTGCTCAGAGTTCTGAGTTGTACTTAGCAAGAGTAAAAATGATTAGTCAGCTCAGGCTGCCGTAGTAAAAGACTATAGACTGGGTGGCTTTAAACATCAGACATTTATTTTGTCACAGTTCTGGAGGCTCGGAAGTTTAAAATGAAGGTTCCTGATTTGGTTGTGGTTTACAGAAAGCTTCCTTCTCACTGTGTCCTCACGTGGCAGAGTGGGACAGGGAGGGAGATGGAGGGGAGAGAGTTAGAGCGAGGGAGGGAGAGGGGCGCGCTCGGGTCTCTTCCTCTTCCTATAAGGCCACCAGTTCCATCAGAATAGGGCCCTAATCTACGACCTCATTTAACCTTTATCAGCTCCTCTTTATCATTTTTAAAGTGTTATACTGCCATAGCACGTGGAATTTTTCTGAAAGCATATCTTAGTTTATTTAGACTTGATATTTATTCAGATTAGTGTTGGTCAATTTCTTTACTCAATTTAAAGAGCTTTTAATTCAATTAAAAGCTCTTTGTAAAAAAGTCATCCTGGTCACTTTTCAGTCAGTTCTGAGTGAACCTCAGGCATGGACTTTGGCCCCCAGTTATGTAGGAGGCTCTCAAGGTTGCCTGTGTGCCAGGCCAGCGTCATCACTGGGGGACAAGCTGGCCCAGCATCATTACATTGGCACTTTCAGTGACCCTTTACTCATACTGTGGATTTCCACGTATGATGAACAGTCTGTATACACAGTAACATCAGTGTCAGAACTTTCTCTCTTCCCCGGCAGAGATGCTTAGCTTCCCTTCTTTTCTTTGTTTCATAGGTCTGGAGCCAGAAGGGGCATAATGGGTCACATCGTTTAGGAATGGAAATTATTTTTTTTTTATTTCATGAACTCCTTCACATCAGTTTATATAGGTTACGTGAAACTCTGTGTTGGAAGGAATGCCGAGCTCTCGAGGGTAGAGCCCAGTGCTCTCTCCACACTAGGGCCTGGGGAGTTCAGTGACCCATCCTGTGTCACAAAAGTAATTACCAAACAAGGCAGGAGTAAAATGTGTGCTTCCTCCCTTTTGCCCAATACAAGGTGGGCTGGAACTGAGAAGGCTGGGCCCTCAAAAGGCTGCGCTTTCCGTGAGAAGTTGGAATAGGAAAAGAAATCTACTGTCCAGCATAGGAAGATGAAACAGAAGCTTGGCTGTTTGGGGCTGTGCTGGGGAAGGGCTCAGAGCCCTCCATGGGAATTCATAACAGAGGCTGGGGAGTGAGGGGTGCCTCCCAGCGCATGCAAGGTTTGGTTTTGTACAACAGCATGACCCAGGAAACCCCGGCTTCACAAGCGGTGGTGTTAAAAGTGGTCTGGGTCTTTGAGGCTCTGACCTGGAGGGGCACCTGATGGAAAGGAGTACAGGGCACCTGGAGAGAAGTCCCTCTGGACAGGCTCACGGGATCCCACCGTAAAGGGAGCAGCCCATTCTGGCCTTGCACAGATGGAAGATTGATTCCAGTCTGTCTGGTCAGTAACTGTCATGTGCCCTGCACTAGCTCTGTGGGTGGTGAACTAGTGTTTGAGCCCTGAGGTTTCTGCAACCTGACAAATAGTCCATGCTCCACTAAGTGTCAGGTGTGCAGGCCGAGTGCACAGGCTGTGCCATGAGCGGGGAGTCCCAGGACTCTGCTGGTTTCTCTCCCAGGCCCCCTCTCCGCCCTCCACCCTCTCCCACAACCCTCTCCCTGCACCTGTGTCTCTTAAGCACTCATGCCCTGTATCTCTCATTAGATTTTACAGAAAATGTTACAGATGAAGACTCCATCAGAAATGAAACAGTATAGAAAATAAGATGGAGGCTCAATTATAAAGAAAAACCAATCTGCTAAAGATGAACTGCAAATTAAAATTAAAACACATAAAGAAACATCTCACTTTGAGCAAGCATTCGTAAATGCAGTGAAAGGAGGATGGGGACTCTTAAAAATTTAAGACAATAGAAACTGATAAAGAATTTTAAAATAGTTAAACACAATTAAGCATTGAAAACATAAGAAAACAGCAAAGTACCCTTTAAAAAGCAGCTTTGAAAAGGATCAAGTGAAATTAAGAGAGATGAGAAATATAGCCATCAAAATTAAAAACTCAGCAGAGGCACAGGCTGGTGGATGAGAGACAGTTGAATGAACAGAGGCAATTTCCTGGATGAATTACAGAAGGCTAAACAGACGGAAAATTGGAGAGAATGATTTACGGCTGTCGCCATAACATCTACCACTTCTGTAGTGCTTCTGTGTGCCAGGTCCTATTCCAAATGCTTTATGGATATTAACGGCCTTTTGAGGGAAGCGCTATTATTATTCGCAAGTGTGGCAGCTGGAGCAGCGTGTCCAGGGGCACACGGGAAAGCAGGCGAGGACCCACCCGGAGAGACTGTGCCTGGCAAGGAGGCTGGTTTCCTCTCATGGAGCATAGATGCCCCGCATACTGCGGCTAGTACAGTAGAAGGCAGGAATATAAATAGAATGTGGAAGAAATGTTAAAAGACAATTTTTAGAAAAGAGGTAAAGTTGTGACTCATATGCAGATAAGAAAATGAACACATGTTGAAGAATTCGTTTTACTCATATGACATGCAGGGACCAAGCAGATGTTCTAGCCAGTTCAATGGGAAAGCCAAACCAGTACAAATTTATATGGAGTAAAGGAATTTTGAGATGAATCGTAACTAGATACAAAGCTTGTTTATTTACGTGGGCAGGAAATCAAAGCACTACCAATTAAATCACTACCAGACAACTCAGAATTTACACATCTATCAGTTGCCTGCAATCTATAAACAGCTAAAAAATAGCTCAAAGACACCGAACGGGGGAGAGTGGCTAACTCACATGTACGTGCCATAGAGGATACATTGTTCTCCGTTGAAACACGGCGCTTTTTTCTACAGAAGCCATATTCCAAAAGGACAGCTTAGAATTTAATGGTATTGATGAAAAACATAAATCCTCAGATTCGGGTGATACAAGTCTGAGGAAAGATAGAAATGAGCCTGAGACATACTGTGCAGAAAAGCTGCAGAATGCCCAAAGCCAAAAAGATCCTAGAAGCAGTGAAAGAAAAAAGATAGCTCAGTAACAAAGGACGGCGACTATCAATATAATGACTGCAGACCTTTTAAAGGCAGCAATAGAAGCCAGAAAACAACAACAACAACAAAATAATATCTTTTAAGTACTGAAAAAAAATAATCGTCAATGTAGAATTCTGTCCTGAGCTAAACCATTCTTTACATGGGGAGCAAATCAAGACATTTTCAGGAAAACAAAGACTAAAGAAGTTTACCATGCAAGGCCATACTGTAATTTAACTGTATTAATGGAGCTACCAGAAGATACACCTAGGAACCAGGTATAAGGAGTAGTGAGCAAAGCAGTTGGTAAAAATTCAGGTAAAGATAAACAGGTTTGAATGTGTAAAATAATAAAGATGAACTTGAGAGTATTAAAAACAAAGTGGGATTAAAATACTGGAAAATGGTAACAGGAAAGGAAGTATGTGGATGGTGCTCGGAGGTAAAACACTCAGGTGCACTTAGGTTGCCCTGGAAGACGATAGCAGCATCAGCTTTAAATAAAATATACAAGTTAAAAGTGTAAGAGTAACCACTGGAAGTATAAGAATATTTGTCTTCCAAACAAGTAGGGGGTGAATAGGGAAGGAATAAAGAAAAATGTGAGAAACCTAAAGCAAGAGAAATCAAAAGCATAACATTAGATAGTAGAAATAAAAATAAACATTACAGTAGACAAAATAAGAGTAAATGGATCAGCCAGCTGGTTAAAACAGATTTCCCAGCTATAAATTTGTTTTAAAAAAAACCCAAACATAGGCCATTTAGATGAAACTAAACATATGTACACAAGAGGTGGAAACAAAAAGAGGAAAAACGACACACCTGACAAACAGGAACGAAAATGAAATGTGAGTAGCTATATGTACAACACACACAGAGTAAGAAAAGTATAATTAAAGAAGATCAGGTCACTATGCTTAAAGAAAAAAATATCTAAGGATACATATCAAATCTCATATGTATGTATCCAATAAAATAGCTTTGAAGAAAAATTGGCAGAATTTCAAGAATACTGGGTAAATCTGCAATTATAGTAGAAGATTTTAACACATATTTCATTCCATAATTAATAGTAAAAGAAGGGAAAAATGTAAGGCTATATAGAAGTTTTGAAGTATATAGTAAGCCTTTTGTAATAGACAGATACAGATATAGAAATAAAAACATTTGCATTATACTGAAAATACCTGGAAAACTAAATGTACAAATGTGAATAAAAAATTTTAGCTTGTGTTCGGTTTGTGTGTATGTGCATATATGCACACACATGTGTATGCGTGTAGGAAGAAATGCTTACCTTTTTATTTTATTTATTTATTTTTATTTGCTGTTTTGTCACCCAGGCTGGAGAGCAGTGGTGCCATCATAGCTCACTATAGCCCCTCCTGGCCTAAGCCTCCCAAGTAGCTGGAATTACAGCCACATGCCACCATGCCTGGCTATTTTTAAAATTTTTTATAGAGACAGGATCTCAGTATGTTGCCCGGACTGGTCTCAAATCCTGGCCTCACACAATCCTCTGCTTTCAGCCTCCCAAAGTCCTGGGATTTCAGGCGTAAGCCACCATGCCCGGCCATACATGCTTACATTAGAAAAGATTTTTAAAAATCTTTCTTTAAATCTTTTTTAGGAAATCCTGAAGACTTTGTAAATCTTTTTTAGGAAAATTTGTGAGTTAATTACCAATCTTAAGAAGTTAGAAAAAAATAACATTAAATCCAAAGAAAAAAGAAGCAAGGAAGAATAAAGATAAGACTAGAAATTTATTAAATAAGAAAAATGTAACAGAGATCACCCAAGGACAAATTGGTTTTAAAAAAGAATTAATAAACACATCAGGAAATAATTATCAAAAAAATACAGAAGGTTCAAGCATTTAGTAAATGCAAAAGGGGTTTGTAGCTAGACAGGCATTTTAAAAATAGAATTATTATGAACAACTTTATACCAAAAATTTGGAAATTTAGATAGATTTAGTATTTTCTAGAAAAAATAGAGAAATATACCAAAATTGATTGCATTTTTATAAAAATAGACTTTATTCTTTAGAGCAATTTTAGGTTCACAGCATAATTGTATGGAAAGTGTAGAGTCCCAGTATAGCTCTGACCTACACACAAGCACATCCTCCCACATTGTCAACAGTTCCCCACCCCCAGAGTGGTTCATTTGTTACAGTTGATGAACCTACACTGACACATCATCATCACCCAGAGCCCATCCTTTACATCATGGTTCACTCTTGTTGCACATTCTGGGGGTTTGGACGCATGTATGATGACCTGTCTCCACTGTGATAGTGTAATGCAGACCATATTCACTGCCCTAAAAATCCTCTGTGCTCCGCTTATTCTTCCCTCCCTCCCCCAACCCCTGGCAACCACTGATCTTTTTACTGCCTCCATAGTTTTGCCTTTTCCAGAATGTCATGTAGTTGGAATCATACAGTATGTAGGCTTTTCAGATTGGCTTCTTACAGGTAAAGTTCTTCCATGTCTTTTCATGGCTTGACAGCTCATTTATTTTTAGCACGAATATTCCATTGTCTGGATCTACCACAGTTTACTTATCCATTCACCTACTGAAGAACATCTTGGTTGCTTCCAAGTTTTGGCAATTATGAATAAAGCTGCTATAAACATCTATGTGCAAGTTTTTATGTGGACATGTTTTCAGTTCCTTTGGGTAAATACCAAGGAGGGCAATTTGCTGGATTATGTGGTAAGAATATGTTTAGTTTCATAGGAAACCACCAATCTGTCTTCCAAAGCAGCTGTGCCATTTTGCATTTCCACCAGCAAATAAATGAGAATTCCTGTTGCTCCACATCCTTGTCAGCATTTGGTGTTCTCAGTGTTCTGGATTTTGGCTATTCACATAGATGCATACTGGCATGTCATTGTTGTTTTAATATTCATTTTCCTGATGGCATGATGTGGGGCACTTTTTATATGCTTAATTTGCATCTATATATCTTCTTTGATGAGGCGTTTGTTAAAGTCTGTGGTCCATTTTTTAATTGGATTAGTTTACTTATTTTTGAGTTTCAAGAGTTCTTTGTTTATTTTGGATAATATAACGTACCCTTTATGAGACATATCTTTTACAAACATAGTCCATGGCTTGTCTCTTCGTTCTCTTAATCAATATATTTTTAAAAATAAATTTAAAAATGTGAGTTTACAGGCAAGTTCCACTCAGCATATGTTCCACTTTTGAACAAACTACACTATTAGAACTACAATATTAGCACACGAAATGTAGCAATAATTTAAATACAAATCCTAACAAATTTAGATTTCTATTAGGAATGCAAGTTTTGTTTAACTTTTAAGATATCCATTAATATAATTCATCCTACTAAAAGAATGAAGCAGACAGAATAAACAATTGTCCTGGTAGCTAGAGAAAAATAAGTTGATATTATTTAACAACCATTCACGAATTACAAGGACCCTCACCTAACCTGACACAGGGTCTTTACCAAAAGCTCATTTAATGCCGAAACATTAGAAATTTCTATGTGCGGAACAAAATAAGGACATCAGTTAACATCACTTTTTAAAGATATCCTAGTGACCATATGAATTTAAATAGTAAGAAAAGTAACTAAACTATTTAAGGATTAGAAATAAATTAATGAATTATCATCATTTATAGGCCATATTTTTAACATAGAAAACCCCTAGAGACTATCTAGACAAAATATGTTGGCTACAAAACAAGCTCTATAAAAATATCAAATGTATTTCTGTGTTTTTAGAACAATTAGAAAGTGTAATTTAAGAAGTTTAATTTCCATTATCTGCAATTGTTAAAAAGTGTCAAATCTGAGAAAAACCTACATAAACGTTGAGTTATATCATATTTATGCCTGGGAAAAATCAATTATTATAAAGACGTCAAATTTTCCCAAACTAAATTTAATGTGATTCCAACTAAAGTCTCAACAGGGTCTTCATGGCATTGTAACAAAGAGATCTTAAAATTTACAATGAGGGACAAAGGGTTAAGAATAGCTAAGGCAATTTTGAAGAAAAAGAACCAAGGTGAGGGACCTGCCTTGCCAAATATCAACACTTTCATAAAGCTGTAAGATTAAGATGATATTGTCCTGTGTCAGGGACAGACATATATATAACTCAATGAATAAAATAGGGAGCCCAGAAACTTGATTCATGCTGTGATAACATTAACCTATGTTATTTATAATATGGTTATAATCTATCCAGCTATATGGCCAATTGTTTTAATTGTTGTAATTACATCCATGTTATAGCTCATGTACCATGTATATTTGTGGATAAAGAAAAGAGTCCAGTTTGTGTGCATAAAGGTTTTTGTAATATTCATAAATTATATCTTGAATCTCCTCGGCATCGGTTGTAACTTCTCCTTCTTTGTTCCTGATGGAGCTTATTAGAGATTTTTCTTTTCTGTTTTTTTGTGAGTTTAGCCAGGGGCATGTCAATTTTGTTTACTTTTTCAAAGTACCAACTTTTTGTTTTATTAATCTTCCGTATAGTTTCCCTGTTGCCAATTTCATTAAGCTCTGATTTGATCTTAATAATTTCCCTTCTTCTGCTGGGTTTGGGGTTGGTGTGTTCTTCTTTTTCCAGTTCTTTGAGTCGATTCATTAGGTTGTCTGTTTGTGATCTTTTTCACAATTACAAAGATGTGGAAACAACCGAAATGTCCATCAATACATGAGTGGATTAATAAACTGTGGTATATGTATACCATGGAGTACTATTCAGCTTTAAGAAACAATGGTGATACAGCACCTGTTGTATACTCCTGGAAAGCACTGGAACACATTCTACTAAGTGAGGTATCCCAAGAATGGAAAAGCAAGCACCACATGTACTCACCATCAAACTGCTATTAGCTGATCAACATTTAAGTGCACATATAAGAATAACATTTATTAGATGTTGGCAGGGGGAGGGGGGGAGGAAGGGACGGGCACATGCACAAACAATGAGTGCGATGCGCACCTCCCGGGGAATGGACACACTTGAAGCTCGGACTTGGCGGGGAGGGAGGGCAAGAGCATCGTACGTAACCTAATCATCTGTACTCCCATGATATGCTGAAATAAAAAAAAAAAAAGATTCCAGAATGGATTCTTCTGGAAGCCTCCTGCCAATGCCCTGGACTTCTGCCTCCTGGAGTCTCTGGCAGGTAGAAATAACCATAAAAATTTGGTTCTGCTCAAGACTTTCTGGTCATGGACTATGGCAGGCCACATTGCTGGTTGCAGACCCTGAGCATTTTACATTAAAATATAAAGCTAAATTAAAGTATTTGTGGCAGGACATCTCCATCTCCCCTGACCCTTTTCTTTTAAGAAAATCCATCTATTCTAAACAGACCTGTTTTTCCTCTAAAATCTGGACATAATTTACGTCAGCGTCTCAACCTTGTGTCTTCACACGGAATTGGCAGCTTTTTTTTTTTTCCTTAGGAGATTTAAAATAAATGGCACCTTAGATCCATTCTCTTCTGAGATAAATGAGCTTCCTCCTTCCTTGCTTTTTTAGATAGATTTCATTTTCATCTCTTCAGCTCTTCCTTCTCTCAGTGTTTTGAGGATGATGAGAGCTCAGAAGGAATAGGACTGATTTCACAGGAAATCTTATTAATCAGGGTCATCCTGAGTCCACATGGTAACCTCTTTGCAGAAGTGCAGTGTTCCTGGATTTTTCTTCTTTTATTTCTTCTTTTTCTTCCCTTTTTTTTTTTTTTTCTTAAATCATTTTAGCTGAATGCAGAGTTTCATTCTGGTGAGCACAGGCCCTAGTGTGGGTTAGTCTTGTGGGGCTTCTTTGGTGGCTGGGCCGCCTCAGTTTTTTTCCCTCAGGATGCTGACAGCTGGGCTCCTGGGTCAGATGCCGCCTGCTCCGTGGATGGCAGGGTCACTGTCAGCTCCCTAGCTTAGGGTTAAGCCCCTCCATGCTGAGACAGGAAGCAATACTGAGGCTGGGACCAGAGGGCTCTTGTTCCAGGGCCAGCAGCCCTTGGTGGGGACAGAATCAGGTACTGCGTGGGACCCCAGGGGAGGCAGAGGAGGGAAGGATCTAAGCCAGACCCACAGGGTCCACAGGTGCCCCGTGGGTTTTCCCTGCTTATGCTGCCACTGATGTCACAGCATGTAATCCCATGAGGATTGGGCCCCTGAGCCCTGCTTGGCACGACCCCGAGCCCTCTTTCTAGCCTCACTGCTAGGGGACAGCATCTCACTCACCCCACGGTCCAGGCCAACCAGACCTTCTTGGAGCCTCCCTCATTCTGGTTTATCTCCAGGTGTGTGGTCTGACCATGCACTCTGCCAGGGGCTTGTATCCACACTCATTTCCACCTGCGGGAGCTCTTCCCATGTTTAGAGCCTGTGCAGACGCTTCTCCTCCTGACCACCCCGGGGAACATAGAGCTTGCATCCTGAATATCTGAGTTACATTGGCCTTGGCCCCAGTCGTCCGCTCTGTGGTGGGGGTGGGGCTCAGAGCTCTCCTCACACCAAGAGTGAGCTCATGTCATTGCTGGCTGGCGGGGATAGCGGCAGCTCGAGAAAGGCAGTGCTTGCAGGGCCTGAGGGCCTCGGGCTGGCAGCCTTAAGAACTCTGCAGATGCATGTGTCTTCTAGCAGTCAAGAAAGCATATATATTTGACCATTTTTAAATTGTTTAATACAGAAAATTTCAAATACACACAAAAGCAGAGCAAGGAGTGAAATGAATCCTTTAGCTCCCTCCCCATTTCCACGGTGAAGGGCATTCAGCAGCTGTGAGGCTGCATTATTAGCACACGGCCTTGTAGGCGCTGTTAGCTGGC
>RJWJ010036807.1:0-16809 GCA_004363605.1 Indri indri | reverse complement strand
TCTCTGATGATTAGAGATGTTGAACATTTTTAAATATACTTGTTTGCTATTTGTATGTCTTTTTTTGAGAAATGCCTATTGAAGTCTTTTACCCATTTTTAAAATTAATTATTTAATTTTTTTCCTATTGAGTTCTTTGAGCTCCTTATACATTCTGGTTATTAATCCCTTGTCAGATAGGTAGTTTGCAAGTATTTTTGCCAATTCTGTGGGTTGTCTCTTCACTTTACTGATTGTTTCCTTTACTGTGCAGAAGTTTTGTAATTTGATGTTGATCCCATTTGTCCAATTCTGCTTTGGTTGCCTGTACTTTTGAGGGACTACTCAAGAAATCTTCGCTCAGAACCAATGCCCTGGAGCATTTCCCCAATTTACATTTGGTGTTATTATTGATAAGTACGGACTTACTACTGCCTTTTTAAAATTTGTTTTCTGGTTGTTTTGTGGTCCTCTCTTGTTTCCTTCTTGAGTTCCTAATGCATTTTAAATATATGATTTCAAATAATTCAGGAAAACCAAAAGAAAAGAAATTAAAAACAAATACTCAGAAAACAGGATTGATTATTTTTGTATGTTTGTTATTGGATAAATTTCAGTCATTACCTTTCCTTATCAAGTAGTCATTAATAATTAAATCAGAAATTATAGCAGACTTCCAACTAAAATAAATATAATCTAGTCCTAAGAGAAATAAAAATATAAGCAAATAAGTATTGCAAAGAGGTCATGATTCATGTCTTGCTCTTCATCTCTTTGTGCTATTGTCATTCATGTCTTAAGAAGCATCATCCTTTGACAAAATATAAATCAGAAAATCTAAACATAGTATAGCCTAGAGAAAATGTTTATTGTTTATTTCCTTAAGAGCCTTATATATATCACCATAAAATAGTTATGTAAATCAAGCCTCTTAGTAAAATTGCCATTTTTTTCTGAGAAGGAAAGTGAAAAAATACTGAATGTAATTGATCCAGATATCTAAAAAGGAGCAACATTTTTTTTATTTATTATGGGAAAATTAGAAAATATATGGCCTGGTAAAATAAAAAATAAATAGTATTAAATGATATTAAACACTAAAATTTAAAAAAAAATGGTTACTAAACCACTGTAACAGAATATTTGTAATATATTTTAAAACATTTGGGTTGTGATCTGTTTTAATGTAATGTATAAAATGCATTTAATGTATAATTAGCTCTACGATGGTAGGTAACTCACAAAACATTTCTGGGTCTTTTTCCTATAAAATGGGGGTGTTTGGTTTAGAGACCCCAAAGATTTTAGATGTTATCTCTAACATATAAAATTCTACTCATTACCAAGAATGAGAAATAAATATCAGATAGTATATGCAAAAATAGTCAGACTGATTTTAAGATCATTTTATTTTTTTAACTGGAAATTAGGATACAAAAAAGTATGTTAGACTTTCTGTTGTTTTCTCAGATTACTGTTTAGTTTAACAGATAAATCATAAGTTTGTTCAGATACAAATTACATTAACTATTGCTCCTTAAAAATTTCTTTCAGACTCCTATCTTCTTAGTAAGTGTCCATACAATTAAACTACCTTGTCTTAGAGAACAAGAACATAAAACAGCAGTCTTAAACAAAATAATTGAATATTTCTTTTCACAGTTCCACCCTAGTTAATAGCTAATTTCTAAAATTCTTCTCAAAACTTTCTTCTTCCTATTATTCTTTTTCAACAGCTTTATTGAGGTTTTGATATACAAAGAGCTGCACATATTTAATGCGTACAATTTGATGAGCTTGGACATGTGCAAACACCCATGATGCCATCACTGCAATCAAGGCAATAGATATAAAAGTTTCCTTGTGCCCCGTTGTTTGTTTTGTTTGTTTGTTTGTTTTGTTTTGGTAATAGGATAACACTTAACATGAGGTCTACCTCCTCAAATATTTTTTAAGGGCACGATACTACCGTATTGTTAACTATAGGCAATATGTTGTACAGAAGATCTCTAGAACTCATTCATCTAGCATAATTGAAACTCTGTGGTGATTGAACAACTCTCCATTTCCTTCATCACTAAGCCCCTAGCAACCATTATTGTGTTCTCTGCTTCTGTGAATTTGACTATTAAAGATGCCTCATATAAATGGTTTTGTGCAGTATTTGTCCTTCTGTGCCTGGCTTATTTCACTTAGCATGTCTTTCGGGTTTATCTGCGTTGTCACAAATGGCAGAATCTTCTTCTTTTTCAAGGCTGAATAATAGTCCATTGTAAGCATATGCCACATTTTCTTTATCTGACTATCTGTGGATGAACCCTTGTGTTGTTTCCATATCTTGGCTATTGTGAATAATGCTGCAATAAATGTAGGAGTACATGTTTCTTCAAGATTCTTATTTTAATTATTTAGGATAAATACCAAGAAATCGGATTACTACATTATCTGATAGTTCTATTTTTAATTTTTCGAGGATCCTCCATACTGTTTTCCATACTGGTGCATAGTTGCTGCACCATTTTACATTCCTACCAATAGTGTATAATAATTTCAATTTCTCAACATCTGCACACTTATCATATTTTTATAATAGTCATCCTAACAAGTATGAGGTGTTATCTCATAGTTTTGATTTGCATTTTCCTGGTAATTAATTATGTTTAGCATCTTTTCTTATACCTGTTGGCCATTTGTATGTTTTCTTTGCATAAATATCTGTTCAAATCCTTTTCCCATTTTTAGTTGGTTATTTGGATGCCAGACATTGTGAATTTTACAATCTTGGATGTAGATATCTTTTTTCTGCTGTCCTTTAAATAATGTTGAATTTTATTGTATTGCACAGGTATGTTACATAAGTCAGATCAGTTGGAACCTTTAAAGGATATCTTTTAAGCTTTCTGAGGACTATACCCAATTCTGTGTGCATTTGATGCCTTTTTTGCTCTGGTTAGTGAGAACAAGAACTTTAACCAGCCTTGTGAGCTCTGGGAATCCTGTTGTCCCCTTGTTATAAATCACTAAATAGAAATACGAAATTATGTAGGACTCAACACAAAGCAAACATAAAATTAATAGAAGATCATGACAAAAAGAGTCACATTAGGTCTAGATAATAAATGGAAATGGGAAGAGAGCATAGCAAATGGAAGACATGATCATAGGTGGATTACAATCAAAAGGCAAGATGCAATCATGCTATTTCTATGTAAGCATCTCAGAGCAAGAATATAATATTCTTATTTATCTCTCTTGGTTCAAGCATTGAGTAGCAGTCAGTGTTGGAAGAATCCTTCAGACCTGTTTCCTGGAGAAGAAATATTAGACTCTTGCTAGTTTACAAGCTCTACCAAAAGACTCTACCTGTATAACCTGGAGAAAGAAACTGCACAGCACCCACTGATGACTCACCTTATGATGAGTTGATAACAGCTATTGCTCAATTTGTATTTTATAGGCTATATTTAACACTATAGTTAGTATTCAGACCTGAGAAAAGTACTGCCAACAATTCAGGAAGGGGAGGATGTTGAACTGCAAAGTTTCTGCACTCTGTTAGCCAAGTAGTAGATTTTCAAATACAGGATTAGAAAAATTATTTTGAGCAAAAGGAAAACCACAGTCTCTTCAGATCAGACTAATAGGAAGTTTCCTGGTTTACCCTCATATAAACTAGGGCATTTAAATGTAGAGAGTTTTTTTTTAAGTGAGAAGGAAATATAGAGTGAGGAAATGTAATATGAAGTTCTGATCCTTTTCTTTCCACCCTCACTTACAAATCTATGTTAATGTCTTCATTTGGAAATATTCCCCTATTTAAAGTCTTTGTATTTGCTCTTGTAAAGGAAAGTTCATTCTGCCTCTTTTTTAGCATCCTCCTCACCTTTGTGAACAGTAAAAAAAAAAAAAAAAAAAAAAAAAAAAAATGAGGGAGTTTGTGTTAACTTGTTATGACCTGATTATAGATCTGCCTGCTCAGATTTGATTTGGGGTGAGTCTGTAAGTTGTTATTCTAAGTTTAATAGAACTAGAATTCTGAGTCAATTGCTATTTCACCCAGAAGCAGAAGATATAGTTACAATTTCTTAGAGGACTGTGATACTACAGGATGAGTTGCTCTTGTATAATTACTGCAAAAGATCTGGAACAATCCTTAGCAAATTAAGAGTAAAATAGGAAAAAGTTCAAATTGAAGTATGCTATTGTTTCGACTATGCCAGGATGTTTCATTCATTTAGTAATTACAAAGGCAGATTACTGAACCGATATATAAAATAAAGGCTGGCCTTCCAGAAACCACATTCTCTTTCCAAGGTATTTACAAATGAACTTTCTTATATCAGTAGCCTCCCTCCCCTCAAAAAAGCAAGCATATTGAAAAAAAAATACAAAGTATCAAAGGATATACCAACCCAATTAAAGACAAACAAAAATAGTTTCACGTCAAAAATCTTTTGATGCATAACTATCTGTTACTACAAATAAAAGGCCCAAGAGACTCAACCATGTATTTCTAAGCCAACAAAACAAACAAAAATAATGAGCTGAGAAAAGTCTGAAAATGTTCAAACCGTATTCCCAAGACTATATAAATGGACTATTCCATTTTTTTTCCCAAGAAATAAATCTGGGACAACTGGATATCCACACTTTTCTAACTTGTGAGGGAGGAGAGGATATACATTATTCAGTACCTTTTCAAAGAGTTCATAAAAGTTTTATACAGTGTTAAGATACTGAAATTTTAGAAGTTTCTGTTAAAGCGTTTAAGTACCCGAATGCACCCCCTTTCCTCACCGCATGGTGCTATTGAACATTCTGACCCCTAGTCTTCTGGTATTTCCATGACCCTTTCAGCATACGTTCTTTCTGTCAATGCGTATTTATCTCACCAATTATGTTCAACTGCATTGTTCTTTCTGCTTGGCCTAGAATATATTCTGTTTGGTTTAGTGAAGGATCTGTTACAAAACTCAAATGAACTAACTTTCCTGCCCGGCTCCCCAGCAGTTGTGATGGAAATAAAAATTATCTGTGTTTCAATTTCATTCAACTGAGGTCAGTTTAGTGGGCACATTTAAACATTTATTATGTGCTCATCACCATGTTAATATAAACTAATGCACATCAGAGATACCTGTTATGTACAGTGGC
This sequence comes from Indri indri, assembly GCA_004363605.1. Taxonomy (NCBI): domain Eukaryota; kingdom Metazoa; phylum Chordata; class Mammalia; order Primates; family Indriidae; genus Indri; species Indri indri. The sequence continues at coordinate 11,676 of RJWJ010036807.1, read as the reverse complement.
TTGAGTGCATAATTTCATTTATTCTTACAAAACTTAATCATTTTTTCTCTCCGTTTTATAGATGAGAAGACTAAGGTATCACTGTATTATGTTGTTTCATATGGTTAAGGGAATTAGATAAGAAAATAATCTAGCCTGTATCCTAAGTATCCCATAAATTTCTCCTGCTAAGTTTTTGTAAGTATCCAACTGAATGACCATGCAGAAAATTCAAAGAAATGTCATTTATGATTTTAGTGAATACCAAATATCAACACTATTGCCTGAAGAGGCATTAGGCAGAGGAGAGAGAGGCTCCTATTGTGAGTGGAGCTTACTACACTAATCCATCCAGCAAACCTAGTGTTCTAGAATGTGATTTTCATTTGTTACTATGGACAATTGCAAGTGAATTGGGAATCTTCTGGTCAGGGACCTTGAAAGTTCCTTTAGTACCCCACTTTCATGCTCTTTTGGAAGAATGCACATACCCAAGTCTAGGGAGCTGATTTTACCTTTTTAAACTCTGTAAAGAATTCTCCACTTACTTTGGCAAAATATATTTTATCTCATTACACTTTAGGTCAGGGAATACTTCCTTCAGACATAAATTCATCTTTTCTATGTTCAGTAAAAAAGGAGCATGACAATACATGGGATTCCTTTTTTTTTTTTAATAGATTGAGGGGGTATAAGTATTTTTTTATTGTATAATGCTGAAGTCAGGGCTTTCAGTGTACCCATCACCAGAATAGTGCACAGTGTACCCAATAGGTAGGTTTTTATCCCTCATGCCCTGCCATTCGGCCTGCTTCTTAGTTTCCAATGCCCATTACACCACTTTATGACCATATATAACCATTGTGGGCACACGCGTCCTCCCGGCACTCAGGTCTGCACCGCCGGCCTAGCTGCAGCATGTTGCGCGCCGCAGCCACCCTCGGGCCCCGCCTGGGCCGCCGCCTCCTGTCGGCCGCCGCCACCCAGGCCATGCCGGCCCCCAACCAGCAGCCCGAGATCTTCTACAACAAGATCTTCATAGACAACGAATGGCATGACACTGTCAGCAAGAAAACATTTCCCACGGTCAATCCGGCCACTGGAGAGGTCATCTGTCAGGTAGCTGAAGGGGACAAGGAAGATGTGGACAGGGCAGTGAAGGCTGCCGGGGCTGCCTTCCAGCTGGGCTCACCCTGGCGCCGCATGGATGCATCCTACAGGGGCCGGCTGCTGAACCACCTGGCCGATCTGATTGAGCGAGACCGAACCTACCTGGCGGCCCTGGAGACCCTGGACTATGGCAAGCCTTATGTTATCTCCTACCTGGTCGACTTGGACATGGTTCTCAAATGTCTCCGGTATTATGCCGGCTGGGCGGATAAGTACCACGGGAAAACCATTCCCATTGATGGGGACTTCTTCAGCTACACTCGCCATGAACCCGTGGGGGTGTGCGGGCAGATCATTCCAGCTGGCTTTCCACCTGGTGTGGTCAATATTGTCCCTGGATTTGGCTCCACTGCTGGGGCTGCCATTGCCTCCCACAAGGATGTGGACAAAGTGGCATTCACCGGTTCCACCGAGGTCGGCCACCTAATCCAGGTTGCTGCAGGGAGCAGCAACCTCAAGAGAGTGACCCTGGAGCTGGGGGGCAAGAGCCCCAACATCATCATGTCCGATGCCGATATGGACTGGGCCGTGGAGCAGGCCCACTTTGCCCTGTTCTTCAACCAGGGTCAGTGCTGTTGTGCTGGCTCCCGGACCTTTGTGCAGGAGGACGTTTACAATGAGTTCGTGGAGCGGAGCGTTGCCCGGGCCAAGTCTCGAGTGGTCGGGAACCCCTTTGACAGCAAGACGGAGCAGGGGCCGCAGGTAGACGAGACTCAGTTTAAGAAGATCCTTGGCTATATCAACTCTGGGAAGCAAGAAGGGGCGAAGCTGCTGTGTGGTGGGAGGCCTGCCGCTGACCGTGGCTACTACATCCAGCCCACTGTGTTTGGAGATGTGCAAGATGGCATGACCATCGCTAAAGAGGAGATCTTCGGGCCAGTGATGCAGATCCTGAAGTTCAAGACCATAGAGGAAGTTGTTGGGAGAGCCAACAATTCCAATTATGGACTGGCTGCGGCTGTCTTCACAAAGGACTTGGACAAGGCCAATTATCTGTCCCAAGCCCTCCAGGCTGGAACCGTGTGGGTCAACTGCTATGATGTGTTTGGGGCCCAGTCCCCGTTTGGCGGCTGCAAGATGTCGGGGAGCGGCCGGGAGCTGGGCGAGTACGGTCTGCAGGCGTACACTGAAGTGAAGACTGTCACAGTCAAAATTCCTCAGAAGAACTCATAAAGAACCCAGCTGGCTTCCTTCCCCATCCAGTGACAGAAATTCTGTTCACCAAGATCAGCAACAAAACCAAGAAAAATGAACTGTGCACACTAAAAATTTCAAAGAAAAGTCCCAGAATTTGAATTGATAAGCAGGGTAGGGTGAAGGGTGTATGGAGAGCCTTTTAAAGTGCAACAATATTGCTGGCTTTCAGGGTCATTTTAAAAAATAGACTCAAATATCTTATCCTGTCTCTCTGATATACTTCCTGTAACTTGCCTTTATGGGAGAAGAAAAAGCCATTGTTTACAATTGTGTTAACATTAGCACCTTGCTTTGTATTCTGGACTAAACCTCATTAAACACAGGATACTCTTAAAAAAAAAAAAATAACCATTGTGTATCTCCCGCTTATAAGCGAGAACATATGGAATTTGTTTTTCCATTCCTGAGATACCTCACTTAGGCTAATGTTCTTCAGTTCCATCCAAGTTGCTGCAAAAGATATTGCTTCATTCCTTTTTTTACTACTCCATGGTGTGTGTGTATATATACATATATATTATATGTATATATACACACATCCATACCACATTTTCTTTATCCATTAAACAATTGATGGGCACTTAGGTTGATCCCACATCCTTGCTGTCTGTGAACCGTGCTGCAATAAACATTTGGGTGCAATTGTCTTTTTCATAGAATGACTTCTATTCCTTTGGGTAGATACCTAGCAGTGGGATTGCTGAATAGAATGGTAGGGATTTCATAACTAGAAAGGACTTTGGATGAATATCCTCATTTTATAGATGAGGTCAAAGAATTTATGTCAGAATCTAGAATAAAACTCAGTTTTCTCTATTTTTAGTTTAATGCTCTTTCTACTACGCCATTCTTTCTCCTTAAGGCTAAACAGAGGGCCATAGCCCCCAACTTACTTCCACTCATAGTATGAAAGGCAGCACATTTGTATGTCTACCATAAAACATTCAATAAGTTCCCTGAATATTTGGTATTACCACTTGACAACATTACCATTAAAAAAAATCTTGAATAAATGAACCTCTCTAACAAAGGTCTACATACATTTAAGAAAATATATAGTAACACAAACAGCATGGTACTGGCCCAAGAATGGAGACATAGACCAATGGAATAGGATTGAGAACCAGATATAAAACCATTCTCATATAGCCATCTCACTAGTGGTTGAAAAGAATAGTAGGGAGAGGGGAATAAAGTAGGGATGGATAATGGGTGCCAAAATACAATTAGATAGTTAGATGGAATGAACAATATTTGATAGCACAACAGAGTGACTTATAGTCAACGACAAGTGATGGCATATTTAAAATAACTGAAAGAGTGGAACTGGAATGGTTCTAATACAAAGAAATGATAAATGCTTGAGGTGATGGATACCCAAATTATTCTGATTTGGTTATTACACATTGTATGCCCATATCAAAACATCACGTGTGCTATAAATGTATATAACTATTATGTACACATAAAAAAAATTTAAAAAGATTTTAATAAAAGTTTACTGTCAAAAGTTTAATTCGTAAAATATTCTTATTGTTTAACTCATGCTCAAAAATCAGAAGACAGTGAGAATAAAAAAGAGAAAAGAGGAACTATCTCATCCTGTGAAAATGTAAGACAGCATTCCTTCCTTTCACCTATCAAAATCTCTCTCTCTCTCTTTTTCCTTCCTGAGGCTTCTATCATTTTTTGTTCTCTCAAAGTCTCCAGGCGTAAAATTGATAATATTTTGTATTCAGAAGCCTTCTTAAAAGTTCTTTAAAATCCATTGAAATGAAAACATTTGCCAAAGAATAAATTTTCTTTTCTTACCAAATCTCTTCCCACCGCATCACTGATGGGTGAGGAGGAAGGTGAGGCGAAGGTCACGACCACATCCATTGCCAGAGTACGGGCACCTGATTTAGGGGAGCAAAGTTCATCTGAGGTGACCTGAGGCCTTTATATTCTTCTTGAAAATCATTATAACTATGTAACCCCTGTCTTGCTACCATGCCTAAAAGAAATTTTAAACCCCTGAGAGGCTATGATAAGTTTTCCAAAATTCATGGATTGCCTAAAAAAAATATTTTATTGATTCTACTTTGCTCAAATAAAATCTAACAAGCAGAAGAGAAAAAGAAAAGCATTGGTCACTGTTTATTTTTAGGGCTGTTCTACAAACTATGATTTCAAAAGCTCTGACCTGGAAATCATGTTGTCTCAAGGCCTTTTTTGCAGCTTTCTCTCTGTCCTGCCCTCTCTCTAACTCGCTGACCTCCCGGGTCAGTACGCAGCTGTCTTTGCCTGTGGTTCTGCAGTTTTCTGGAAGTAGGCTCTTTTTTTGTCCTTTCTACCTTTTAGTTATTCTCTGTCAGTTCTTACACTAGTCAATCACTTCTTTAACAGATTATCTATTTTTATTTTCACAATTGTAACATCTATCTTTTTGATCAGTGGAAGACGGAGTCTTCTGGGTGAAAATAATTTGATGAAGTAAATGCTTTAAAATGTATTTCGCTTATTTCAAGAAAATATGGGTCGACAACAATGTTCAGGCCCTCTGTCCTCATGGTAACCCCAAAAAGACCACATCATCCCCTGCTTGCAGCAATTGTCATGGTGCCTTTGATACTACTTAGCAGAGAAAAGGACAGGCTAACATTCACCCTAATGGGAACGCAGCCAGGAACTTTCCAAGATAACTCACATTCTTAACTCTCAGCAGCCTACCTATCAAAATGTTAATATAAAATTGAGTATTTTGCCAAATTAGTGATCTGTTTTTCAGATTCACATCATTTGCCTTTCATAAAAATAAACAAGATGTGAACTTCTTTTTAAGTAATCCAAATCATATTAAAACTTTAAAAAAAGAAAAAAATCACAAACACCTGTAATAGTTATGGAGCGAATCCTTTGACTTATGTATTTAATATGCCATTCTGAAAATGTGACTGAAGTTCTGAATAATATTGCTTTAAGCTCATAGAAGAGCTATGCATTAAAAACTGTGGCTTTTCCCACCAGAATGTAGGATCAAAGGTCAACAACTGAATCAAAATGCCATTGCCTAAGCTGTGGTATCACAGAGTGGGTCATTTGTCAGCCTGGAAGTGACAGTTCTGAAGAACTTACTGTGTATCTCTCGGATCTATTTCAGTTTTAGAGGGTCAAATATCTCTACTATCATAACAAAATGAATGTTTATGAGTTCCTTTAATGAATACCAATGATTTTGTTTATTAAAATTACAGCAGTCGAACTACAACTACAATCATTGGGTGGTTACTCACAGCCAAACCCCCACTCGTCTTGTATTTCACCTGTATTTCTTTGCATACATATTTTACCTGAAACATAAAAAAGTGACCAAAATGTTTTCAAGTCAGCTGGCTCTGAGAAAAATCCATCAAACAAACAGACCAACAGACAATAAGAGCAGACACAATCACAACCGTGCATGCTACAAGGATGCTACATAATGACTCGCCTGGATGGCTGCATCAGCTCTGCCTGTTCCCCACCATTCCCATCACAGCAGCTGGGAGGAGCTAAGCAAAATACAAAGCTGTTCTCAGGGTGCCTAACTTAAAACTCTTCAAATGCTTCTCATTTCAGTTAGGACAAAGACCAAGTTCCTTCGCAGAGGCACTAGGTCTGCAGATCAGGCCCTCTGCATTCTCCACTTAGCACAGCCTTCTCAACCCTTTACTTTCTGGGTTCCAGCCACATATCTTCCTTCAGCAACTCCATCTACAGCCCTCCTGCCACAGGGCTATTGCACGTGAATTTATAGAGGCCTTTGACATCCTCTATCTAAAACATTCCCCAGCCAAGCCTGTTTTCCATTCTTCCTTTGTTCACTCTTTTGATCTCAACTCAGGCATTGTTTCTCAGGGAAGCCCTCTGTGACATCCCAGTCCAGATAGAGTCTTTTGTAATATACCGTCAGAGGCTGATGGGTCTCTCCTTTGCAGTGCTAACTTTAGGTATCATAAACTTATTCTTTGCACTGTTTGATAGATTCTCTCTCCCCTGTGAAACACATAAGAGTTTCCATGAATCCTCATTATGTAAGAGAGTGACTGACATGTAAGTGGTACTAGATAAATATTTGTTTAAAAAATAGAAATTAATAATTGGCAAATATAGTAAGAGAGATTTTTCTGGATTTATTCTCATCTAAATTAACCAGTGCTGGTATTTCCTCCTGGTAAAGCCCTCTTTGCAGGGGTAAGACTTCCCTAGAAAGTTTCCAGCAAGATCTCAGTTAGAAGCATAATGGGGTTAATGGATTAAATTCATACAGTTTATTAAATTATTTGCATAGCCACACTTCTAAGAGAAACCAGAAAAAGGATAAAACCCTCATATTTTGTTCTTATGCATCTTATGGGTGATATAAGTATTAAAATTTTATACTTTCTCTTCCCATAGCAGTTAATATTGCTTTTTATACTACCTAGTTTAGAGATGTCTTCGTTTGTTTGGGCTACTATAACAGAATACCATAAATTGGCTGATAATTCTTTTTTCAAGTTATTCTGCTTCTGAGTTTCTTGGGAAATGATATAAGTGTATTTAAATATCAACTCAAGAATATCAAATATCAAATCTCATAACTGACAAATTTTAGCCAAATTTAGAAATCTTGCGGGTTCCTTTGAATGCGTGGCGGAAGTTGTAGACAAAAGCGACAGGAGACTTCTTTAGAATCCATGCAACGTTCCGTATGGAACCTATGAGGCCCGAAATTTTATCTCAGATGAAAGAGAAATATAAGACATCCCTCACCCCTCTACTTCCCACTAAAACCTATCTAGGGCTGAAAAAGTACAGCAATTTCTGACTCCCAACAGTATTTGGTCTGTACTACTGCCCAGTAATTATAAATCATGGGAACAGAATCCGACTTCCGTAATAATCAGGAACTGACCTTATTCCCACAGTGCTCATTCCATCTTGGTCACATTTGTCCATAAGATGATACCACCTATAGCTACCCTAAGACTGGGAGTGATTAAAGCGAGCTTATTTTTAATCTTTCCCCACATTTCAAAAACAAATTGCCATTTGTTGGGGGGGGGGGGAGACAGAGAGAGAGAGAGAGAGAGAGAAAGGGTGGCAGGAAAAACCCCTTACAAGTAGGAGTGCAAGCATTGCTATCTTCGTGAGGACATCTCCGACTGACCTGCACAGGTGTAGACCTAAGTCTTCCTCTAGGTTCCCAACTACTCCCTTTTAACTTTTCCCACATTGTATGGGGAAACCACTGCTTATGTTTGTCTTTCCACTTACTGTGAGCTGTTTGAGAGCAGAAAGCATATCTTTTCTGTAGAACCTGTGATACGTATGATGTTGGCATTTAGTTAATCCCAAAGGAATATCATTGGGATGAAAGAAGAAACTTAGACTGAAAACTATCAAAGGATATGACTAAACTTCTTTGGTAATCTTTGATTTAGATAAATAAATTTAACTCAGTTTAAATTCTTTTCTTTGGCTTATAACATTGATTTTGAAAGAGTTACACATTGTTATATCAAGTTTATTTGTCATTAAATTGTCATTAAGAGGTAAACATTCGGCTTTGTTGTTAGAATACTCAAATTTCTAACATAGACTTATGCTTTCAGAAAGAATTGAGGCATTGCAAATATATTTTTTCTCTTGTATCTTGAGCTATAAAATTGAACTAAACGTTAATACTTTCAAATACAATAAAGTCATATAGTTTTGTTAAAACCTTAGTAGCTCATAGCCTTTGCAAACTCATCTTTCTTTCTGTGATTTCCTTTGCTTCTCTGTTACCCATCTGGTCACACACAGTATCCTCAAATCATGTGATTTTCTGCCTCTTTGAAGGCTACGTTTTTCTTTCTTTTTGAAGTCAATTACTTCCATTTATTTTTAAGGAATGCGTAAAATATTATGTGGCATGGGATCAAAATAAAGTGGCAGAAGGAATCAGATTTTTCACAGTACTTTACTGTGCCGTAGACACTGGACTGATGCTAAACTAGGTAGCTGTAAGATCAACTACTCAGGGAAAGAGGAATAAAAGCACTGTACCGAACCTGTGTCCCTAACACACAGTAATTGAGGACATGTTGCCATGGATATTAACAGCTAACGTTCAGAGGTAAACATTAGGTGGAAAGGATCTAAGAGAGAAGAATTTAATGTGTTTGGTATTTTATTACTGGTAAGTGTGAAAGTGGAAGAAGACTAGTGGTTTTCTTATTAGAGAATTTTTGAGAAAAAATAATATTTGCGAACTTACTCATTGCAAAACACTGTACATCCCTTAGAGTTAAAAAATTGCTTACACATTCAGACTAAGGATTGGTAGCCTTGTTAAAAACAGGTCACTTTAATATGGTAGAAACAGATGTCTCTGGAGTGAGAATAATTTATGTACTTCCAAGAGACATTCATCTCTGTGGCAGCACTGGCAACAGGAAGAGTGTGAAGGATGATACTTGAGACACAGGTTCATATGACAAATAATGGGAAGGTATGTGGAGTAATAAATGTGCTTACGCATTTTTAGACAGTGATATGTTGTCCAGAAATCTGAGAATAAATTAACCATTAAGGCTATGTGTCTAAAGAGCTTGATACACAGATTCTAATGCTTTTGAGGTGTTATGAATCATGAAATTCTTTTAACCCTACATAAATTTTTTTTATCACTTGCTACTAAACTGCCAAATGTTATAAGCAGGTGGATTATGCGAATGAGTCACACTAAGAACTGTTGTAAACATTTATTTGAAAAATGTGGTAACGCTTCCTTTAAGGGTGAATTGGATTTCTGAATGTGTGAGTAAAAGATGAAGTCTGGATGATTAGTCTTTTCAGAAAAAAATAAGGATAAATTGATTGGTATTATCTTAGAAACTTATTAGAAAAATAATCTGATTTAAGAAAAAGAATTTGAGTAATTTATTTTTATAATTGCTTCTTTCTTTTCCTTTGTGTTTGACTGATGAGCATTTTGTATCTTCCTAATTTCTTTAGTAGCCAAAAAGCAAATTGAAAGCTATTTTTCATTTTTAAATAGTGGGGTTAATCCTCTTAGGGAAAAAAAGAAAACAAGTGTTCTTACAACTTAAATTTGTCTTATTGAAATAAGAAAATATGTGTAGAAGAAATTGTAATTTAAAAATTTAAACACAAGTAATTGAGAATTTAATTTCAGAGATGAATGCAATTCATTTAACTAATCAATAATTTACTTAAATTTAACCTTAGGATGTGGATAGTATCATACCACAGAAATTAAAGACATAACCTTAGTTATCTTATTTGGGGAAAATTTGTAATAAGACATTATATATTTTACCCAAAATTTTATTGCATTAATTACTGCTTAACTTCAATTTAAGAAGAAATATAATATGAAATATTTTATATACAATTCATATAAAGGATCTATGAAATACCTGGGTGTCTTTTTGTTAGGGTTTTATTTAAGAATGTTTTGCTAAATACTAATAAAAGTGGAAATAAAATTATTAATACCTCTTGAAAAAAAGTTGTTTGCCTTTCTCATTTAATAATTGACTATACAGTATTTTCATTTACTCAATGAAGGAGAAATGGGTCATCTATACTTATAAATATTGTAAAACTAATTTGGCAAGTTCTCAAGAAAAAAGAAAATCTTGCCTTTTAATTTTATATTGTATTTTTCAAAATTAAAAATGTGTTTTAGGATTTAGAAGGTAGAAGGAAACATAGTGTTGGATCTTGAAAATGTTTTACTTCAAAGTGATAGACATCAAGCTGAGCTAATAGATTAAAATATAGATACTTTACAAAGTAACATAATTAATCACAAAGAATATTTTTTAAGTATCAATGAAATTTATGTAGAGAAGAAGAAATAGAAAAGGTCCATCTTCTTTGGCAAAAACAAAACAATGTAGTTATCTAAAAGAAGAAACAATGTACCTTATAATTGAATGTCACAAAAACCAGAATGGTGAAAGCACACTGTGTTTTACATTAGAATACTCTTTCCTTCATAAATGTATCATGTCACATAATGTGTCAACAAAGAGATCAATTCTGGATGTAGTTATGTAGCTATGTAGTTAATAACCGTAGCTATGTTTTTTGTCCCTAATCCATTCATCAAATATTTACCACCTACTGTGTGCCGGGCTGATGTGTCCAAGAAAATCAAGTTGGTTTCTCTACTCAATGAGCTTACAGTGAGGTGTGCAGCAATTCACGAGGCCTGGTGTAGTTGGCCAAATAGCAGTGGATGTCTTTTGCTGAAACAATGTTTAGTCTAGCAAAGATGGATCAAAGAAGAAATGCTAAGTTACAATAAAATGACCTTGAAATAGCTTTGGCTGGTTTATGTCTCTGAACCCTTGACATTTCGCTTTAGCCCACTTCCAATTTATCTTAGCATACACTTCTACTGTGGGACTTTCTACTGTGGGACTTTCTTTAAATACTTTATTATTACTGTAATGTTTTAAAAATATATATATTTTATATGTATATATGTATGTATGATGATGACGATAGCATCATATGTATATATGCACACACATAGATACTTGTGTGTCTTCTGATTTTACATATACGCACAAAAAAACCGTATGTGTGTATTTATAGATAGATGGAGAGATACATAAATTTTGAAAACACGCAAATATAAGTAAAGTGTCCCTACCACCTCTTTCTTTCAACTACCCAGTTCCCTTTCTACTGGTGACCAGTTTTAATTTCTACTGGCATATGTATATAGAGTATGTTTTATTATCATTTTTATATAACTGATAGAATAATAGATATAAGCTCTTGAACCTTGGATTTTCACATAACATATTCCAGAGATTGTTGTATATCAGTATATAAAGAACTTTCTTGTTTATTTTTTAAGCCTGCATGCTAGTCCAGTGTTTGAGTGTGCTAAATTTATTTAACTAGGTACCCATTGCTTATACTAATTTACAAAGGAAACAAGCTTTTCTAATTGGTGACTGAACATAGTCTTTGATTCAAACACAATTTTTTAAACTTAATTTTGTTTTTAATTTTACTTGGAAAATATTAAGTTGTTCTCAAGATCCAAATTGTAAAATCTTAGAATTATTGGTTACTACTAGGGTATCATTTTGATAGTTACAATCTTTCTAGTATCATTATTCTTAAGGTTAATCATAAGCTATGTTCTCTCTGAAAACATCAGTACTAATACTAATAGCTAACATTGATTGTATAATAGGTACTGTTCACTGCACTTAAGTGTATTATGTACTTTCATGCTAACAATAATACTTTGAGATGGCTAGTACTTTTATCTTTAATTTATAAATTAAAAAA
>RJWJ010036806.1:0-15859 GCA_004363605.1 Indri indri | reverse complement strand
ATATAAGAATAACATCTATTGGATGTCGGGCAGGGGGGAGGGAGGAGCAGGGGATGGGTCTATGCATACACAATGAGTGCGATGCGCACCATCCGGGGGATAGACACGCTTGAAGCTTGGACTTGGGACGGGGGGAAGCGGGGCAAGGGCAACATACGTAACCTAAACATCTGTACCCCCATAATATGCGGAAATAAAAAATAATAAATTTTTTAAAAAAGAGTTAGCTAGGCAAAAATTGAGGGAATAAGCATTTGAGGAAGTAGAAACAGTTGACACAAAGATTCTAAGGTGGGACAAATGGCCAGTGTGACTGAAGCATAGTGAGCAACATAGAAAAAGGTAAAAATGAGGGTGGGGAGGTAGTCAGGATGGAGTCACATCGTGGAAGACTTTTTAGGCCTCAGTAAAGATTTTGGATTTGGGGCTAAGACCTAAGTAGATTGAGAAACCACTGAAGGATTTTAAGTGACATAATCCAATTGACACTTTAAGCTTGCTTTGGCTGTTGCATAATAATTAAATGGATAGAAGAGAAGTCATTGAAATAGGAAGCCTCCATGGCTAAGAAAAGGCTAAAATCCAGGTCTCCTAAATCTCAACTGATTTTCTTTTCACTACACCGTGCTGTTTTGGAGAAGGCAGCTTATATAATATTGTATCTGGGTCTTCTCCAAGCTTTGATTAGTTAATCTGAAGGGAGCTTCACGGATAGGCAGCTACATGGACCAGTAATCTGGGTGTGAAGACTTAAAGGAAAAGGTGATAGACAAAAGTCTTCCATCGCAAGCCTCAGGAAATGAGCCGAGTTGGAGAAACATGGTTCGGCATCCAAGGGATAAGAGAACAACTGGAGAACGAATAGCCAGAGCCATCCGTGGCCCAAGAAACCAAAATATCATTGTATCTAGGATGGGAAAGGCAGGCCCATAAAATGTCTCAGTTCCCAATTCTGACAAAATGAGTAATTCTCAAGTGAAAGAAGGAGCTGGCTTATTCTCCATGCTCCCGAGAGGACAGGACAGAGGCCAGTGGGTGAAAGTGTAGAATAGGGTTCAAGCAGTAAAAGAAAACTAGAGGAAGACATATTTTTATGTTGCCACAGGGCAAAACTTTCTCACATTGCCCAAAGAGAGAACAGCCTGTTCACAACAGATTGATTCAAATCACTTACTCAACTGTATTCCAGACATCCTACTAAGTGCTAGAGTAAGCTCCCAAATCACTGAATGCTTTTGAACCACTTGATTAAATTGGTGACTATACAGTTCTTTCCAACATGAGAGTTGGTGATTGCCACAAAACCTACATATGTCCATACATCAAATTATACCCCTTTTATTTTCAACTATTAAAAAAAGAAACAACTATTTTCAAATGGTAGAAGCAAAGCCATCAGGGAAATTGAACCTTTGTCCCTTTTTTAAAAAATGACTTGTCTACATATCAAGACCAGGATGCTGACTCTTTTACTGACAGCTAAGATATAGGCGCTGCTGTATCCTCAGGAATAGGATGACCTGTATGCTCTAATCAGAGCACCTGGCATTACAGAGGAACACCTACATCTCTAATAAGACAGTAATGCCACTATCCTTTAAGATTCCCGTAAACCAAATCTCAGATACCAGGATATTTCAAATATTTTATTAAGTCTCAGGCAGAGACCAAGATTAATTCTTTATTAAGCTCTGCAAAGACCGCGGCATTGCTACTCAAATCTTACACGCTAAAATTAATTCAGCCAAATGTTCAGGGACTTATTTTCTTCTCACTTCAAATACCTGAGGAAATGGGCTGCCAGTGAAAAGCCCTGCATTGTTAGAAAATCCAAACCACGACATGCTTCCTGGGATCTGAAAATTAGCAGGAGCTCACCCTCCAGCTTCCTGTCCTAGTGTTTTCTTGCTTTTTTTCCCCCCTCCAAGTGGATCTGGTTACATTTGTTTCACCTCTCAGATATTTTGGCAATTTTCCTTTTTGAACGGAAGAATTCAGTTCCTTTCTTAAGAGTCCAAGCAGGAAAGGCAGGTGAAAAAGTTAAGTGAAAAAACTAACAGTGCCAGTACCATAATTACCCAAGGAATATAAAGCTCTATTCTCTCAGTGATGAAAAAGGGGAATTACGCATGTAACTTCCATTAACATTAATGGGACTTACCTACATAAATCCCTTAAGCATCAATGGGAAGAATGGACCCCGCATAACTATTGGCCCCGGCACCTTTACTCTTTCAGTCATTTCTATTATCTGATTAAAAGGCAAAGAGACGGGTGCTCTGCAAACCAGAACCAGGTGAAGCTTCGTGCCCCTGAATTGATTGTCACCTGCCTCTTCAGGGCTATTTTGGCAGAATAATTATAAAAACTGGGGCTTTTTCATTTTCTTTCCTTGTTCAATTTTTTTTTTTTTTTTTACCTGATGGAAACACGACGTAATATACCACACAGGTTTTTTACATGAGCTTTTCCTGAGTGGTTGTGGGTTTTGAGAGCTCCTCTTTCTGCCTTGGAATGCCGTGATTAACAAACCTATGTTGAGAAGCAATTCTTACCTAGGTGCATTGCTGAGGAACAGCCTAATGGGGGGAGACACTCTCGTGCCCAAATGTTATAACCAAGACACAAAACACAAAGTGTGGACTGTTGCTGTGCACGTACAAACTAAGAATGTTGAGTTCTTACTAAGAAAAACTTCTTACTGGGGATGAAAGGAAGATTTTATGAAAGAGGTGGTATTTGAGCTGGGTCTTGGAGGCCAAGTAAAATAATCTCTAACACAACCCCCTAGACAGAAATGAATATGGGAATACTTAAAGAACTAATGAAGCGGCACAAAAATCATGCTAAAGATGGTGGATTTGGTGCCAGATAAACCTGTATTTGGCTCCTGGTTCTGACTAGTGATGTGACCACGCCGAGCCTCAGTTTCCCCATCTATAAGATGGGGATAATAACACCTACCTTCATAAGGTTGAGAAAAGTAAATAAGGCAACTGTGGGAAATTAACCGAAAAGCCTCAGCCCTAAATCGGATATTAATTAATTGACTCCTAGTATGTTTTCCATAAGCACAGAAGCTGTTTGCCACCATAGGTTTTGCCAGGTTAGTCCAATGATAAACCAACCATGATGATAGTGTATTTGCTAAACAGGTGAGAACAATTAATCATGGGATTATTTTTTCAGTCTTCTGGCGTTATCCCCCCAAAATTATCATGATTTTAAAATACTAGATCAACTAACTGAATTAAATAACAAAACAGTTCTCATGATGTCCTATGTTGAGACCAGAGCCACTGAGGGACAGCACAAACAGCCTTGTCTAGGCCTCCACCTGTGTGTAGCCTTCTCAGGCACAAACCTTTAGGATCAATGACCAGGGCAATAGCTGGGAGTAGAAACAGAAGCAGCTCCTATAGGATACAGTGTAGGCTCCCTAGCCTGACATTCAAAGCCAAACAAAAACAAGTTCCCAGCTACTTTCAAACCTCAATTCTACTACTACCTTACTTACAAGTTTGAGGATGGGTCAGGCGCATTCTTGCCTTTGTGTTGCATCTTCCTTCCTAGAAAGCTTTCCTTACCTACCATCTCACAAGACAGCGAGCGCTTATGTTTTAAAACTTGGCAAATTCCTTAGCCTCTCGGCATCTCGGTTTCCTCAAATGTAAAATAGGAAAAAATGAGAGTACCTATCTTGCAGGATTGTTTTGGAAAATAAATAAGTTAAAACATATAAAGTGCTTAAAACCATACCTGACATATGGTAAGTTATCGGATATTTGCAATGAAGATGTCTTTAAACAGAATGGCCAACTCCCTACTCATTTCCCCAGGTTTGACTTATCTCTAATAATAAGGAAAATAATAAAATTCATAACCTATTAAGTATTTACTATATGCCAGAGTGGGCGTCACCCCAGGCTCCTTTACACGGATGATAGCAATTAAGTGATCCTCATAATAACCCCCAAAAGTAAAATACTATACTCACTTTATAGAGGAGGAAACTTCATCTCTGAGGTTACTTCATTTCACAAAGATTACTAAATGGTCACATTGCTCAGTGTGACTCTAAAGACCGGGATATTAGCAACCACATTATTCCTGAGCAGCGTTTCCTTAAGATGGCAGCCAGCAAAGCCGTTTCTGTCAATCTTCCCCTGACGCCACAAAGTTTCACTCACACGCACTGTTCCAGAACCGGACACAGAACCTGGAGAGAGAGGAAGCAAATGACCACATGCACCTCCCCCACCACCGTCAGCAAGAGCAATCCTGCCAGCTCCGCAGCTCCACGTCATCACCAAATCAGTGTTTGCAAAGTGTGTACAATTATCTAACTCATTCCAGGAATGTGTGCCAATCTAAGTTTAAATAGTGTAATATTTTGACAAAAGCCAAAGACTAAAAACTCATCAGGATGCGTTTGACAGCTGCAGTGACAGAGGCAGAACCCTACCTGGCCAAGACTCAGGAAAACTCATGGAGTAGACTAACCAAACAACAAATAGGAAAAGTGAGAAAGAAGATAGAAGTTTGGGGCCTCAAACTCTATACCTTCCCAGTGAATAGCTTACTGGAAGTCTTTTCAAAGTCATGAGGAAAAGCCAAGCAGGGTTTTCCCTCAGAAATTCGGTGAAGAGTTATTTTGTTTTTTTATTTTTTTAAATTTATTTCAGGATATTATGGGGGTACAAAGATTTTGATTACATGTTATGACTTTGCCACATCCAAACCATGATTTGGGGTGTGCCTTTTCCCCCCTACAATGCTCACCATGTCCATCAGTTGTGAGTTTACCCACCCCCAACCCCCAATCCATGGAGAATATTACTACCTCACCGAGGTGCAACCTTGGTGAAGAGTTTTTATAGGTACTTTTTACCTTGAGCTGCCCAAAGCTTGTCAGTTATGAAGCAGGTTGAAGCTAACAAAATATTAACCTGTGCTTCTGATTATTATTTTGTTTCCAAGGCTAATTAGGGAGCTATTTTCTTAACCACCATTTGAAAATGCTGAAAGACCGGGAGGTTGGAAAAATACGTATTACCCTGGATGCAACTTATTAAATTAGTGGACATTAGCTAAGTGACACTAAGGGAAATAGGTGAGAAAAGTTTAGGCTTATATACAGCTGGGTTCATAGTCTGGTTTTACAGGTTTCTAGCTGTATACCTGGGGCAAATTATTTAATATGAGCTGTGCTTTTCTCACCTGTAAAATGGTGTCTATATAATCTTCCTCGGAGATTCTCAGAGTTGTCCCTGGACCAGCAACATTAACATCACCTGGTAACGATAGAAATGGAAGATTCTCGGACCCTGTTGCAGACCTGCAAAATGAGAAACCCTTGTGGTCAGGCCCAGCAATCTGTGTTTTCACAAGATCACCTGGTGATACTGAGTCACACTAAAGTTTGAGAGCACTGGTCTATGTTACAGGAACTTTTTAGCCTTGATTGCACCTTGTAATCATCTGGACAACCTTTGAAAAACACTGATGCCTCGGGTTCCACCCCCAGAGATTCTGCTATAATCAGCCTGAGGCACAGGCCTCAGATTTCTAAAGACTAACCCCTACTACTATTCTAGGTGATTCTAAGATGTAGTCAAGGTTGAGACCTCTGCCTTACAGGATTGCTGTAAGGATTAAGTCATTTAATATATCTCCAGCAATTAGCACCCTATCTTGTACACAGTAGACACTCAATACAGGTAAGCTTCCCTCAACAGACAATATCTTTTGATTTCATACTGGTTTCATTAAAATTTCAGATCAGAAGGAAATACACGAAAATAATAACAGTGGTTTTCTCTGGGTGGTGGGATTATGAGTAATTTTTAAATTTTCTTTTTTATAATTTTCTAAAAGTTTTCCAAAAGCATTAACATCTTACATTTATAATCACAAAAATAAATGAAACTAAATTTTAATTGAGTCTTCTGAGACTCTTACCTTATAAACCTGATCTTATAATTATCTTGTCTCTGTCAACTAATCAATGGGGAAATCACATTATTTTCACTTTACAGACGGAGGAAATGAATCACAGAAGTAGAGACTACCTGAGTTTACAGTCAAAATAGCTAATTTCTCTATAACCTCTCTCATATCCCTCAGGAGAGTAGTAGTCCCTCTTGGTATGACACAAAATGGGGAACTGAAGGCTTCAGTGTTGAAGCTGTTCAAGTCCATTTGATCCCTGAAAACTACCTTGAGTCTCTATCACCACCTCCAACTGGCCCATGCAACACCCCCCTCCAAAACAAGACAAAAAAAATCCCAGCAACTGCGCTCACACATTGCTGCACAACTGGAGAGGTGATCACTACCATGCAACTTGGATTTCTGAGCATCACTGCAAAATACGGTGTCCTGGAAAAAGCAGCCAAAAGTCTGATTTTGGTTCTAGAGCAACAGCTAACACATATTCACTATTTACTATATACCAGTCACTACTCAGCATTTAAAAAATACTTACAAAATGAGGCTAGATTAGAGCAGTGGTTCTCCAACTTTAGAGTGCATCGAAGTCACCTGAAGGGTTTGTTAAAATAGAGATTGCTGGCCAGGTGATCTAGTTCACACCTATAATCTTAGCACTTTGGGAGGCTGAACCAGGTGGATTGCTTGAGGCCAAGAGTTCAAAATTCAGGCTGAGCAACGTAACAAGATCCCGTCTCTACAAAAAATAGAAAAATTATCCAGGCATGGTGGCATGGGCCTGTAGTCCCAGCTGCTTAGGAGACTGAGGCAGGAGAATCACTTGAGCCTAGGAGTTTGAGGTTGCAGTGAGTAATGATGACACTACTATACTCCAGTAGCCTGGGCAACAGAGCAAGATCCCATCTCAAAACAAAAACCAGAGATTGCTGAACTTCAGCCCCCAGATTCTGATTCAGAAGGTTTGGAATGTGACCAAAGAATCTGCATTTCTTTTCTTTTTCCTTCTTTTTTTTTTTTTTTTTTGGAGATAGGGTTTTGCTCTGTCACCTAGGCTGGAGTGCAGTGGCATCATCATGCTCACTGCAACCTCAAACTCCTGGGCTAGAGGGATCCTCCCGCCTCAGCCTCCCAAAGTGCTAGGATTACAGGCATGAGCTGCCATGCCTGGCCAAGAATCTGTATTTCTAACAAGTTCCTTAGTGGTGTTGATGCCGCAACGCAACCACAATTTGAGAACCACTAGATTAGAAAATCTGTAGGGTAATTTCCAGCTCTAATATTCTGTTTGAACTCCAACCCCAATTCTTATCCTGTGGCCCAACATTTAGACTTAGAACTGAACCCTGAAAACTCTCACTGTTCTTGTCACAATCCCTTATGACTTCCACCTGATCTAAATGAAAGGGTTGTCCTTAAACGTGAATCCAGTAAAGTCAATGCACCACCTAAGGCACCTACGATGACCCTCTGCAGTTGAGAGGGCACAAACCAAGTCTGAGCTCCTCAAGCACATAACAATTCTCTTAATAATAAAATTCCAGTTATCAGAAGCAGGGCCTGCAGAAAATCACAGACACAGCCAACAAAGCACCCTGGCTCTTCACGTCTTCCCACTACACAATGGCTGATATTGTCCATTAAAGCCTTTTCCTCTCCCCACCGACAGAGGGCCTGGCCTGCTATGAGAAGCCAAAGCTTGACACTGCAATGTATTAGGACCTTATAATGCTTTAAAATTTATGAAGCATTACCATGCCCATTGTTTCATTAAGGCTTCATAACAATACTCTGAAGTAGATGTTATTATTCTGTTTTATAGCCAAGGAAACAAAGGTTCAGATAGGCTTAGTAATTTGGCCAAAGCCTCAAAGTTAATGAAAAATTGAACTGGGACAACTGGAACCCAGTTCTCCTGCTTTCTAGCCTAGACATATTTCCACTTGTCTTGATCCAAATTAGGGAAAATTCAAATTAAAATTTCTCTTCCTGACTCCCTCCTTCCTTAGCATATTAGCAAGAATGAATCATTGTGGGTAACTAGACGAAGAACTCTAATTGCAGGTCTCTGAAAATGGAGATGTTTAATTACATAGTTACATATGTGATTTATCAACCAGTTTTGATCGTTGACAATTCTCTTTAAA
Source organism: Indri indri (assembly GCA_004363605.1). NCBI lineage: Eukaryota > Metazoa > Chordata > Mammalia > Primates > Indriidae > Indri > Indri indri. The sequence goes on along the minus strand of RJWJ010036806.1, from coordinate 7,763 downwards.
GAATTCTTTTCCTCTAAAAATTAAAATAATATACTTTTAAATCTGCCCTGGAATGCTTTGTTTTCATTCAAATAAAGAGATGACTGTTTCTTATAAGTGTCATGATTTCTAGGCAATTGGTCTAATGTCAGACAGGCATGAATTCCTGGTAGATTTACCATGATTTGATCTGAAACTGCAGAGGCTTTATCTAGAAACAATAATCATTTTCTGGACAAAGCTAAGTTTCTGAAATGGGAGGAGCCATTCTTTGAGAAACCCTAAACCTTTCGTTCCTCTCTTTGGACAGGAATCTTCTCCAAATACTCCACATCTTAAATGATGATGGCACAGATTTGGTTTTGCCCTGGAGAGGGAAAAGTTGAAGAGTCATCATGTCAAAGAAGCAGACAATGCCAAAGCTTCCCAGTGTTACTGAGGCAGACCGAGAATGATGAATGAGCCTGATGTTGATAAAAGCAAAGTACAGGGCTTGGAATAAGGATTGGGTCTCAAGGACACTGACCAACTCCGGAAGCAGGCTGGAGCAATACTGTCAGCCTGCCTCTGAGTTCCCCAAGAGGGTCGGTTTCTGCTACTCCTTTCTCCCAAGTCCCAAGAGGGCTTGTTTTGACCACCAAGACCTTCTGTTTTCTACTTTTCCAGGTAACCATAGGCATTATTGCTCAGAGAGGTTAATTTACTTGTTAAAATAACACAGCTTGTAAGTGGTAAACCTGAGATTCAAACCCAAGTAGAATCTCATTCATTTATTTAATCAATAAATACTGATTAAAAGCCAGGCACCAAGCTAGGTGATGGGTAGAATAAAATGAGCCTCAAGAGTGTAGTGAAGAACTGGAAACAGTGCTGTGATTTCAGGCTCAGAAGAAGGGGCGGGGGAGCCTGCAAGCCTTCGCAGAAGATAAAATATGTAGGGGATAGAAATGCCAATTGCACTTCCTTATTTTAAAGCCACTCCTGGATCCAGACAGAGCCTCTGCTGGTGCAGAAAGCAGCTCGTCTTGCCTTTCTCCCACCTACCACAGCCTCCTCAAAGGAGACCCGGCTTGCCACAGCCCAGGCAGGGTTTCCTCTACCCGGGGAGAAAGCTATACACTAGGCAGGAAGCAGACCCTTGCATGGTTGGGTTGCTCCTCTACACTCCAGCTCACATTAGAGCAGTCACTTACTAATGGTACCCTATAAAGTGGCAATTTACCAAATAGCACTAATTTAGTACCTGGTCCTTGAAGAGTTAACACACCTCCCTCCAGAGGTGCCTAATTGACTCCTTGCCAAGTCATTCTAAAAGGAGATCTAGGCCAGTGCACTACAATTCTTCTGAGCTGCTTGAGGCTTCTGCTGCCCTCATGTGAGGCATCAAAAAAGAAGGTGCAGGGGCCCAGGGGTCCCAGGACTGGGTTCTAGTGCTGGCTCTGCTACTTGAGTCACTCCATACAAATTCTTTCCCCTTTCTGTGCCTCTGTATGCCCAAATTTGAAATGAGGACAGTGGGGCTTTGATTTCTAAGTGTCCTTCTGACAGTCTAGGAAAATGCTTCTTAACTCTTTTGGAGTCATAAATTCCTTTGAGAATCTATGCTAAATGACCCTTTCCCCACAAAATTGTGTCTGCAATTTCAAAAAATTCATGGAACTACTAAAGTTCAAACTAAGATTCTTGGTCCAATATGGGTCTGGGATTGAACCCTGGAAATCTCTCTCCCTCCCCCTTCCCACCTCCCCACCCCTACTCAAGGACAAGCCTCTTACCTTTAAGCCTCATTCAGAAAAATGGCACCAATAACACCTACCTTGCAATACTGTTGTGAGGATGAAAAATAATTATATATAAGTGTCAGGTCCAGAGAGGTACTCAATAAATGGTAGCTCAATTTAAAAAAGGTAATGGCACCTCTCACCAGGGCTCAGGGAACATTCATTTTCTTTCTTTCCCACAGTAACCAGCACTCATGTGTGTACATCAGGTGTTCCATAAATGTTGTTGCTTGACTATCCAAGCTATCTTAAAATTCCATTCTCTTGTCGGGCTGTTCTAGTGATGGAGGATACCTCCTTATACTCAACTGGACTTTTGCAAGTCTCCAAACATCTGTGCATCGGGTCTCACCTTCTATATCCCATAGTACCCAGCACTGTCACATTAATATTCCAGAAATCAACACTTAAATTGTGACATACTCCAAAGCTCACAACTTTTAATGCTCTACCATGTTTTTAAGAATTTCACTAAGGATTTCTTTAAGTGAAATAAAAATGGCTGTTCACTTTACTGAGCTGTTACCGTATGCCAAGCAATGATTAAGTAAATACACTATTTCATTTAATCCTCTCAACTGCCCTATAGACAACTTAATGTACAGTATAGAAGGCTAGGAGAACAGTCTCTAAAGTTTGCTTGAGCTTGACTCTGATTCCACCATTTACTAGCTATATAATATTAGACAAATCATTTAACCTCTGTGTCCCTCAGTGCCCTCCTCCGTAAAGTGGAGATAATTATAGAAACTAGTTCCTCAAGGAATTAGGAAAGCAAGAGCAACCTAAACCCAAAATTAATGGAAGGAAAGAAATAATAAAGATCAGAGCAGAAATAAATAAAATTGAGACTAAAGAGAATACAGAAGAGCAATGAAATGAAAAGTTAGTTTTTCAAAAAGATAAACAAAATTGGCAAACCTTTATCTAGAGTAACTAAGAAAAAAGAGAGAAGACCTACATAAACAAAGTTAGAAATGAAAAAGGAGACATAAACAACTGAGACCAGAGAAATATAAGAAATCATTACAGACTATTATGAACAACTATTTGCCAACAAATTGGAAAACCTAGAAGAAATGGATAAATTCCTGGACACATACAACCTATCATTCTATTCAAACTCTTCAGAAAAATTGAAGAGGAGGGAATACTTCCAAACTCATTCCATGAGGCCTGTATTACCCTGATACCAAAATCAGACAAGGACACAACAATAAAAAAAGAAAACTATAGGCCAATATCACTGATGAATATAGATGCAAAAATCCTCAATAAAATACTGGCAAACCTAATTCAACAACACATTAAAAAGATCATTCACTCTTATCAAGTGGGATTCATCCCAGGAATGCAAGGACAGTTCAACATACATAAATTGATAAATGTGATCACATTTAACAGTAGAAGGAAATTAACACATTAATAGAACCAAGAGCAAAAACCATATGATTATTTCAATAGATTCAGAAAAAGCATCTGATAAAATACAATATCCCTTTATGAGGAAAACCCTCATCAAACTGGATTATCCATCATACCTCAAAATAATAAAGCCCATATATGACAAACTCACAGCTAACACTGTGCTGAATGGGTAAAATGTGAAGGCTTTCCTCTAAGATCTGAAACAAGACAAGGATGCCCATTTTCACCACTTTTATTCAACATAATAGAAGTCCTGGCCATAGCAATTAGGCAAGAGAAAGAAATAAAAAGCATCCAAACTGGAAAGGAAGAGGTCAAACTAGCCTTGTTTGCAGATGACATGATCTTATACTCAGAAAAACCTAAAGACTTCACCAAAAAACTGTTAGAACTGATAAATGAAATCAAAAAAGTTGCAGGATACAAAATCAACTCACAAAAATCAGTAGCATTTATATATGCCAACAGTGAACAATCTGAAAAAAAAATCAAGAAAGCAATCCCACTTACAATAGCCACAAAGAATGTAAAATATCTAGGAATTAATTTAACCAAAAAAGTGGAAGACCTATTCAAGGAAAACCATAAAACACTAAGGAAAGAAATTGAAGAGGACACCAAAAAATGGAATGATATTCCATGCTAATGGATTGGAAGAATACTATTTTTTTTAAATAGGCAAGCAAAGGTTTTAACAAACAGAATTAATACTGTTAAAAAGACAATATTACCCAAAGCAATTTACAGTTTCAATGCAACCCCTATCAAAATACCAATGACATTCTTCATAGAAATAGAAAAAAATATTCTAAAGTTTATATGAAACCTCAAAAGACCCTGAATAGCCAAATAAATCCTGAGCAAAAAGAACAAAACTAGAGGAATTACACTGCCTGACTTCAAAATTTAATGCAAAGCTATAGTAACCAAAACAGTATGGTACTGGCATAAAAACAGACACCTACACCAATGGAACAGAGTAGAGAACTCAGATATGAATTGACACATCTACAACCAGCTCATCTTCAACAAAGGCACCAAGAACATACAATGGGGAAAGGACAGTCTTTTCAATCAATAGTGCTGGGAAAACTGGATAACTATATGCAGAAGAATGAAACTAGACCCCTATCTCTTACCATACATAAAAATAAAATCAAAATGTGTTAAAGACTTAAATCTAAGACCTGAAACTATAAAACTACTGGAATAGAACATTGGGGAAATGTTCCAGGACATTGGTCTGGGCAAAGATTTTTTGTGTAAGACCTCAAAAGCACAGGCAACCAAAGCAAAAGTAGACAAATGGGATTAAATCAAGCTAGAAAGCTTTTGCACAGCAAGAGAAACAATCAACTAAGTGAAGTAACGACCCATAGAATGGGAGAAAATATTTGCAAACTATCTATCTGACAAGGGATGGATAACCAGTATATATAAAGAAGCTCAAACAACTCATTAGCAAAAACCAAGTAATACAATTAAAAAATGGACAAAAGATCTGAATAGACATTTTCTCAAAAGAAGACACACAAGTAAATGGCAAATGGGTATAGGAAAAAATGCTCAACATCACTAATCATCAGAGAAATGTAAATCAAAACCACAATGAGATATCATCTCACCCCAGTTAAAATGGCTTTTGTGAAAAAGACAGGCAATAAGCGATGCCGGTGAGGATATGAATAACAGAAAACCCTGTTGGTGAGAATGTAAATTAGTACAGCAACTATGGAGAACAGTATGGAGGCTCTTCAACAAACTAAAAATAGAACTATACCATATGATCCAGCAATTCCGCTATTGGTTATATATCCAAAAGAAAGTAAATCAATGTATTGGGGCAATATATGCACTCCCATGTTTATTTCAGCACTATTCACAATAGCCAAAATATGGAATCAACCTAAATGCCTAACAATGGATGAATGAATAAAGAAAATGTGGTATATATACACAACGGAATATTATTCAGCCATAAAAAGAAATGAAATCTTGTCATTTGCATCAACATGGATGGAACTGGATGTTAAATGAAATAAGCCAAGCATAAAAAGACAAATATCTCATGTTCTCACTCATACATGGGAGCTAAAAAAGTGGATTTCATGAAGATAGAAGACTGGTGGTTACTAGACGCTGGGAAGGGAACTGGGGCACGTGGATGAAGAGAAGATGATTAAATAGGTACAGATAAACAGTTTGATAAAAGAAATAAGACCTAGTGTTAGATAGATCAGTAAGGTGCCTACAGTTTACAATAATCTATTGTACATTTTAAATAGCAAGAAGAAAATAATTTGAATGTTTCTAGCATAAAGAATAGACAAATATTTAAGTTGATGGATATCCCAAGTAATCTTTACAAATTATATGAATGTATTAAATTATCACATGTACGCCAAAACTATGTACATGTATTAGGCATCAATAAAAATTGTTTAAAAAAAGACATTATGAAGAACAAAGGAGATTTTATATATACATGTTCCTAAATTATGTTATATATAAAATCATGTTTTATATGTAAATTTTAATAGATTTTAATATTTATATATGGATTATATATAATTCTAAATTTTATACATTTTATATGTACACAGGCCCATACGGTTGTCCCTTGGTATCCACGGGCATTGGTTCCAGGAAACCCCTCATCAGAGGATGCTCAAGTCCAAAGGTGGGGAACCTGTTCATGCTGGAAGACCACATTAATTTAGCTATCATCAAATAAGGCTGCACTCTAGAAACTTCAATTAGATATACTTAAAAATGTACATTATTTTGTAAAAATCTAACTACTATATGCTTAATAATTTCAAAAATTGAGAACTATTTGTTAATTTTAAAGTTAACTGCCCTTTAATGACTTTGTTGTGTCTGCTTTTTGTTGGAAAGCATTTGAATATTTGGTTGAAGCATGGAGGTTCACAGTTTCAGTTGATACTCTAGATGGGTATCATTCATTTGTGACCTTAAGGGCATCTTGATTCGGGTTAGGTAGGAGAATGTAGATTTCCAGCAATAAATGGTTGAAAAGCAAGAAACCATTTTTTGGTCATGTTGCTGAAGGCATGGGTATTCTACTGCATTTTCCCATATTTCAATTGGATCTTTCTTAGAATCAAACACTGACTTTAAAATGTCATCTACTGAGAGCTCAATCAATTCCATCTGCAGTTCTTTAGGGGCCTTGGTGATATGAACTAGATGAGGCTGAAATGCTAATTTGAGTGTGATGTCATGACTCTCAAAGTCAACGAACCTTTCATTGTATAGTCCAATTAATAGGGCTATAACAGCTGTGTATTCTTCAAATGATTCACATATATCATCCTTCTCATCAATGACGGTGGCTAACTAGGGAAAATGTTCATCTGAAATTTCCTTCTGAAGAAGTGTTTTGAAAAAAGATAGCTTTTTCCAAAATATTTGAATTTTTTTGCCTTATATCATACACAGACTTAGTTTTATCTTGCAAAGAAATATTTAAGTTGTTTTGATTTGATATCGTATCACACAGAAATGCTACATTCCTATAGAAACCTTCTTTCAATAATTCACATTGCTGATTCTCTTCTTCATAAAATTTAACTATCTGTTCTCACAGACATAAAATTTTGGCTAACACTTGTCCCTGCGATAGCCAACGCACTTTAGAATGATACAGCAAATCCACATTGAATACCTCATGTTCAACTTTAGCATGTTATGAAACTGAAGATGCCATGTTGCATTTGTCATGAATGCCTTGTAAGCCATGTTAAGGAAAGGGAATTTGTTCTAAGGTCAATGGGAAACCACTGAAGAGTTTTAAGAGTAACTTGATTACATCTGCATTTGAGAAACATCACTGTGGCTGCAATATGGAGGACAGGTTGTAGGGAAGAAAAACTAGAAACTTTTACAGTAATCTAGGCCCTGAAATGATGGTAGCCTAGATTAGGGTGGCAATAATGGAAATAAGAAGTGAATATCCTTAGAAGGTACATTGTAAAACCTATCATTGACCCACTTTCAGTGAGTTCTGTGCTGCTTTTTCTCATCCTGAGGTGAGAACTTCCCTTAGTCAACCAACATCTCCCCTTGTGAGAAAGAGCTGGCTGATCTAGGTGGAGATTGACTCTTGAATCATAATCACAATATTGTAACTACAAAGCTATGAGCTACCTGTCTGCAGCCCAGGTTTCCACGGTCTTGGAGAAGCTAGGCCAGCAACTTAACTGTATAAATAATGAGAAAAATGGAACATTTCATATTAAAATTCAGTAGTTATTGCCCCATTTGAAAGTAGTATCTCTACACTCTAGAGAGGGAAATAAACTCATTTTATTCTTCAGTCAATCCCAATTCTGTTCATTGTTGTTCATGAGGTGCCATGACTCATCTTAAAAAACTAAGAAATGACTTTCTACTTCATGAAGAAACAATGAGAACAAATAAATGAGTTTACCAAGGTTGCAGGACACAGGATCAATATACAAAAGATGTAGTTGGACCCCAGTTTGATCCCATCCCCCCCAACCCCACGCTGATTAGCCAGGAGAACACCCTTCTCTTACCTCAGCAGAAGAT
>RJWJ010036805.1:0-15875 GCA_004363605.1 Indri indri | reverse complement strand
AAAAGTTACAATATTTTCCCTGGAGAATGGATTAGCTATTCACCATTAGGACCAGGTCCAATATTTATGAAATGTTCACAAATGATTAATTATGTTTCATGTACAAATAGGCTCTAATGGGAGACATTTTATTGCAAGCGCTTTTTGTAATGAATTGTCTGTCTTTATAAATTCATGCTCAAGCCTGAAATAGTTGTTTCTTTCTTCCTTTCCCTGACCTTTCCCTGAGCCAGCCACTGCTCATCATGTCTTTCCTATTTCTTTTATCTCAATCACGTGATCATTCCCTCAGTTGCCTGAACTAGAAACCCTGGACTTATCTGTGACTCTCATTTGCCCTCACTCTCCATTTACAATCAGTCACCATATTCAAATGGTTCCCTGTTGCCTGCAGAATAAAAGGCAACTCTTCTTAATCTAATATACAGGGATGTTCACAGCCTGGGCCACCACAATGTTCCAGTTACCCATTCTCCACCAAGTAGCGCCCACCATGAGAGGCTCTTCTTGATCTCCGTGTTTCCGCCTTTGCACATGTTTTCTTGGCCTGGCATGTCCTTCTTTCCCTGTGTCTGCTGAGTGAATGCCTGCTTGTTCAGAAGCCAGCTCAAGGGCTATCATCTTGCTGTAACTTTCCCAGACCTTCTACTTCCTTCCCCTGGGCATAATCAGTAATTCCCCCATTTATTCTCTTATAGAAGCATATGCACACTGCTCCTGGGTTTTCCTTACTTATCTGTGCATCTAACTCATGCATAAGACTGTAAGTTTTTTGAAAGCTCTTTGTTTTATTTAGTTTTGCATCTTCTATGCACATCATGTTAATTGAGCATTCAATAAGCCTTTAGTGAAGGTTGTTTGGCTGAATTGAAAATCCTATTAAAGGAAGAAACAAAATAAAGTTATACCTCAATGAATATTTCATGTGACTACCACTTTGTGGTTGATGATGGACCTAAAGTAGACGTAAGTGAAGAAGAAAGTTGGGCAGCAGAGCATTTAAAGGCCTAGAGTAAATAGCTGTAGAGACATGGGTGTTTAGAGAAGGAAGGTAAATCAGAGATTACCTCTATACAAGTAACTTACTTTTATTTCATTGTGCTCTGTCCTTGCCCCGATGCTTGGCATTTCTGTGCCAGTTGCCTAGAAAAGCAGTTACTCTAGTCCCTAGACCATAATAGACACATAATAAATATATCTTGTGTAAATGAATGAATGAATGCACAAATGGAACTAGTCCAGCTCTTCCATATTATAGATGAGAAAACAAGATGCAAAGAATAGGAAAGTAGACACCACCCCCTTTCCAAGCTGCCACCATATTGTCTACTTTGTTCCAGGTGTTTTCACCTCGATTATCTATATTTCAAGAAAATTATGCAAATATTATTTCAAATAAAGGACCTGAAACTTAAAACTTCTGCCCTATAGTCACACATGTAGGCATGTAGTGTCTAGTGTACAGTCTTTCCTCTGTCACCTGATGGCATGATATTCCTGGATAGAAATATGATTGATTATTGGTTTGGTGATCAGAAAATCTCTGCTTTTCATAATCTGTATTGTTTAGATAGCAGCAGGTGAGTAAATATAGGGAGCTGTGATCTAGTGGAAAGACCATTAGACTTAAAGGCTGAAAACCCAAGTTCAGTTCCTAATCTTGTTATTTTACTTGAAGCAAATCCTTCATTGCTTTGGAAACTTAGGTTTTTCCTTTATAAATCAAAGCATATGATACCTACACCTTGTGGAGTTCTGTGATGAACAGATAAATAATAACTATGAAAACATAGTTTCTCCACATAAAATTAAGGTATTATTCATCTTATGTAAGAATAAGAAAATGTATATAAAGGGGTTTTCTCAGTTTCACATTCACTCCCTGTATTGCCTTTGTTATTATTTGTAATTTCAGTATACCCCAGCCTTAATTTGTGTAAACAGATAAAAAAAGAATATATAAGCATTTCCCCACTAATGTGATTTATATATAATATAGCACATTTAAATAAAATTCTGCTTCTAGTTCTTTTGAACAAAATTGAATACAACTATAATAGAGAAATAACAGTTTAAAAGAATTTTTTTCCTGTCATGAGCTTCCATTCTCATAAGAAAATCAAAACAATCCAAGAGCAGGGAAAATATGATAATTAGCATCAATGCACAGACAGCAGCAACTCTTTGATAAGGAAAAAAAAGCCACTACCAGCATATTTTGTTAATAACTGAAAAAAATGACTTTTCAAATGTTCTGTATTAGCTGAAGCTCTATGCATACATTTAAAAATGCATCTGATAAAAATATAATTTTCATTTCTCAGTTTTATAAACTGTGTTCTTTACCACAAACAAGGTACAGAAATTGTCAGTTCCCTTTTCTTGATGACTTCATCTCTGGTCTTTAATGTCAATATTGCCCTATGACCAATTACCAACATTTGTTATGTATGCTCTGTTGCTTGCTATTTTTGTATAAAATATATTAGTAAAATAAAAACAGCCAAAATTACAACAGAAATTAAGATGTATTTTTCAATTTAGCTTTCAAAATATCTGATGGCCATACAATAGAGAGGCCTGGTGTTTTAGGCATAAATAGGACTCTAGAAGTGATTTAATTCCAACCCTTTCATTAATATCTTATAATTTGGGAAATGAGGCTGTGAGGGGCTAAAAAGGTGATATGCTAAGTTTTCAGAGAACAAAGACAGAAAGAGCTCTATGCTGTCTTTCGAGCACTCTTCTTACTATACTAAATTGGAACATAAGCAATTTTAACATATATAACTTAATTCTCCTTTATCCAAATGATATCAGAAAAGAAGGAAGGCTTGCTCAACACTTATGTTAACTCTTTGGATGTGGATACTGACGGGTTGATGATCTGTATCTGGGGAAGGACCAAATAAATTGGATAATAGGAGACCTCAATAGCCTGGAGCAAGTGGCTATATTTAACAAAAGGGAATTTAACAGGGATAGATGCAAAGTCAGCATGTAACAGTACAAAAACCAATGGCAAAAGTACTTGAAATGGGATATATGGTTTAACAGCATAACACGATTTTTTCTCAAAAGTGGCTGTTTTTAAAGAACTGAAAGTGCTATGAGTTTTATTGTTGTCCTCTTCCCCAAATCAACCGAATTTTGCTTAACCTAATAGAAGTAAATACAGAATGACAAAGGTGCTAAATCTAGCTGACTCTATCCACCTGGAGTTCTGAATAACATAATAGGTATGAACACTGATAAATTGGGGCATGTAGAGGGAAAGATCAGAATGTTAAGTGACTCAGACCCAAATCCTTTAGGAACGGTTAAAGGGATCAGATCTGTCTCTCTTGAGGAAAGAAGGAATACATTTGTTGTTTGGGAAAAATGGGCATGAGAGGAACACATGCTTTGTAACTAAAGAGGCTAAGTGATTGGGTGGAAAGAATTTCACGTATGACAAACAGAAGGCCTGAGTTTGAGTACTGGTGCCATCATTTACCAGTGGTGTGACCTTGAGAAAAATCACTAAGAAACCGCATCTCAGGTTCTTGATCTGCAAGATGAGAACAGGAATATCTACATTGCAGAATTGTCGTGAGGATTAAATTAAATTAAACAACATATGTAAAACACCTACAGCATATGGCATGCAATAAATAGTCAAACAGCATTGACCTTTCCACCCATTTGTCAGGTAGAATCATTAGAGATTTTCATTAGATTTTATTAGAGAAATACCTTTTAGAAGGGTTGTATAAGCAGATATGATAAGATTAGGCATACAGGATCCCTGCCAACGCTGCATGAAATATTTACACCCAGAGCAATAACATTTTGTTGTACTTTATGCCAGTAAAGATTTTTATTCAAAATAGTGAGGCCTTGCAGGTTATATTATCTTAGAAAGCTGTAAGGAAATTTCACTGCTATATATAGTAAAACAGTGCTTATTTACTTACCTGTAAAGTGCAGAAAGGGGCCGCTTGTTTCCAGGTTTTGGTCTGTATGGTTTGGGTTCTCCTGCCATGTTGATATCTGAAAGCATAAAATTAAATAGCACTGATTAAGAAAATATTACATAAAAATATTAGTTAAAGGGAAGGAGAGAAAATACTTTGCCTGAAAATAAGATCAAGTCTCTGAGATAGACAAGATGATGTTTAAATACATGACAAAACAGTATTTGCATACAACTGATCAGTCTCAATCTTAATGAAATGTATAAACCTGTTAAGAAACTGGAAAGCTGGGTGGAGAAAGTTTGGAAAGTGAAATAAAAAAACTAGCTTGAATAAAGTTAAAATTCCAAAAGATGATAGAAAGTAAAATCTAAAGGAGGTAAACTTTAAGAAAAGCTTTGGAAAAAAGTGAGAGATGTTATTATACTTTGACAAAAGAGAAAAAAGGAAGACTTCTGTTGCTTGTACAGTGTACTAAATACACTGAATCATCCACCACCAAAAAGAGCCAGAAATTCTGGATAAAATATAAATGTACCTTTTTTAAAAAAATAAAACATAAAACTGCCAAGAAAGTAAGCAGTTCCAAGAATATCCTGCATTGGAGTGAAAACAGAAAATCAAATGGAAGTATTAATAGATCACCAAACCTGGCTTGTTCCTTGAAGACATTTGTTGAAGTGAGAACTTGGATTTTAGTTTTTATATCTTTGTGGGTCAAAGAGGACAGGATGCTATCTCTGCCCAGATTAAAAAATATGAAACATATAATTATCTAATTCGACATCTATATGTAACAAAATCCTTAGCAACTAGGAAGAGAAGAAAACCTCCTTATTTAATAAAGGATATCTACAAAAAAATCAATATCAAACATCAAACCTAATATGAGACATTGGACATATTTGCTTTAAAATCAGGGATTTTAAAAGGACATCCACTATAAACAACTTTATATAACATTGTAGTAGATATCCTAGTCAGTGCTATAAGATAGGAAAATAATTTTAGAAAAAGCAACACTGTCATTAATTGCCGATGATACATGGTTTCACATAAAAAATTCCAAAATATCCAGATTATTACAATTAGTAAGAGAGTTTAGTAAGTTTATTAGATTAAAAGGCAATATATAAAATTCAATTGCATATCTCTATACAGAAATGCATATGTTTCAAACATATTAATAGTTTAAAATATATCATTTATATAGCATAAAATATAAAGTACTGAGAAGTAAATCAGAAAATTTGAAAGACATTAGTGGAGAAAATTATAAAACTATATTAAAAAAAAGAAGAAAAAGAAAAAAAACTATATTGAAAGATTTTATAGTAACTTTATATAAACACAGAGAAATTGGAAAACTCTATATAATAAATATGTCAATTCTCCCCAAGTTGATTTATGAATTCCATGCAATTCCAATAAAATCCCCAAGTGTTTTTTATGTGTATGCATGAAGCTTGACAAGTTTATTCTAAAATTTATATCATAGAACAAAGGCCAAACATAGCCATTACACTCCTGGAAAAAATAAGCAAAGTTGGTAAAGTTGCCTTATCAAGATTTATTTTAAAGCTGTAGTAAATAAGACCATAGTATTGGTACAAAGATAGAAAGGGACCAATGGAACAGAATAGAGAGCCACCAAACTTACACACACATATGTATAACAAAACCATACATGCATACACTTGACATTTAAGTACAAAGAGCTGACGTAGCATATCAATGAAGGGAAGATAGGCTTTTGAATAAATGATACTGTAACAATTGGTTACCCACAAAAACAAATATAAAATTGAACCTCTACCTTACACCATACCAAAAAATCAATTACTATTGTCTAAATATGAAAAGCAAAAGTCTAAAACATTGAGAAGGCAATAAAATAGAATATCTTTATGAGCTCTGAATATGGAAGGATAATCTTAAACCAGACATAAAAATCATTAGCCTCAAATATAAAATTGATAAATTCTATCACATTAAAATTAAGAATTTCTGCTTATCAAAAGTCACATAAAGACAGTGGAAAAAAACAGAAACTGGATGAAGAAATTTTTGACAAAGTGTTTCTTTAAAGAATATATGAAGAACTCAATGATATGACAGGAAAAAGAGTTAAAACACTAAATAGAAAATTAGACAAAAAAACTAGTAAAGATACCATACAGAAGAGGAAGCACAAATGGTGAATAAACACCATGAGATACAACTGAAACCCATTAAATTTACAACAGTTTATGAAGTCTGGTAATACCAAATGTTGGCGAAGTTTTGAGCAACTGGAATGTGTTTACATTGCAGGTATAGGTGTAAATTGGTAAAACTATTTTGAAAAATTATTTGGAAGTTTCTAATAAACTTAAAATGTTCCAACTTTATGATCCCTAAGGTATGTACCAGAAGAAACTTTTGCACATGTGTACCATAAGATATATGCAAGAGTGTTCATTGTAGTACATTGGCATTAAAATATTCCTGGAAGAAGCCACAAATATCCATTGATAGGTAATAAAAAAATAAAGTGTGGTATAATTAAAAGAGCCAAGATGGCCAACTAGAGACATTGCTTGTCAGACCATCCTGGCTGGAAGGTAGAATACTGACCTGAGGAGAGCAGAGAAGAGTCGCAGCTCAGGTGTGGATTATACAGAGAGATAACAGAGATGTTTAGGGACCCCACAAAGAAAAACTGCAAAGCTGAGAAAATAGAAGATACAGAAGAGAAGACAGCAACATGGATCAAACCCAGAGAGGCTCGGAGCTCAGTCAAAGGGAAAGGGAGTCCCCCCCTACCCTAGGTACTTTTGGCAAATGGCAGGACACAAAGTATATTGAAGGTGCTTCCACCCTCCACAAGCCCAGGCACGGTGGCTAAATAGGAATAGTGGGGTGAACCAATGAACCCCAGGTGTTTTGGTGTGCATAAGGGACACTCCACAGGAGAGTGTCACTAGAGACCAGAGTGCTGGTTTTCTTACACCTTGACACTTTCTCCTCTGCACCTCCCCTATTCATGGCATTAGAAAAAGTAATTTGAGCTCTGGCAGACTGGTACCCATGACACTTCCCCTACCCATTGCAACCACGAGAGTATTCTTGAATGGAGAAGCTCAGTAATGGCTGCTTCTCTATGGCAGGAGTGCACTCCCAGCTAAGTTTGCCATGGAAAGTGGGGTCACCACAATATGGGAGCTTCCTGCCCACTGGTCTTTGGTGGGATCAGGCACTAGTGGCTTAGACAGGTGGGCTGGTCCCCATGCCCCTGCCCCTATAAGAGCATTACAGGGAGTAGCAGGGGAGAGGTCTCAGTCCTTGACTCAGATGGCGAGGAAGCCCTCGTGAACATATCCTACGGGAGAGTGTGGAAGGGTGTTGAGAAACAGGAATCTGTGAGCATGCCCACTCCCCACCCCTGCTGGAGAACCACCATATTGGATAAGGGTGTGGCCCTCAGAGAGAAATAGCCTAGCCCCTGAATGCCTTGGGCATGCTGGCTGAATGAGAGCAGTGTCCCCTCCCCCCATGCATTACTCTAGGGAGTGCACTCAAGCCAAGAAATTCATGCATGGCTGCTTCTCTCCAGTAGCAGTGCACCTCTGGCAGAGGCCCCTGCAGATACAGAGGCCCACTACTATTCCCTTGGGGTCTTGTGGTGGAACAGGGGTACACAATTGGGGAACCCCCTACCTACCAGCATTTGGCGGAGACAAATGCTAGTGGGTCTGACACATGGACTGGGGGGAAGTTTGAAAGCTGGCTTAGGTGGTGAGGAAAGTCACATGGACTGATCTGATGGGTTTCCAGTGAGCAGTGATTAGGGAGGGCACTCACTCCTCCCTACAGAGAAACTGTGCTAGTGGACAAGAGCAGAAAGAGCCACGCCCAGGGCCTTGGCACTCAAGTGTTTAGACCCCTCTCTCAGGAATAGACTTCCCAGACTGGAGAGCTTGCCCTGAACCTCATACCAGCGGCTCACCCTAGTGGCCAGAAAAGCAACCTCTGAGCCCCTTCAAGGCTTTGCAAAGGCTCCAGGCTCTACAAATCCAGCCGTGATCTGCCATGCTCCTCCCCCAACCTCAGTGGGAGTAGACATCAAGTAACCCCTGGGAGCTACAGGGTCCCTCCTAAAGCTTGGGACATTTGTGTGCCCCACCTGGGGGACCAGAGCTTACCGTGGGCACAAAAGAACATCTCAGCAGCTAGCTCATCCATACAAACGTCAACCAATAACAGGAGGAACAACTCTATAGCTAAGCATAGTGCCTTCCAACTTAAGTAAACAGGGAGCGGCTGATTCTTGCTCACAAGTACCACCCGTCATCTTGGAGATTAAGCTGGGGGACCTAATTAATTTCACACTTTTGGGAAGAGGTGAAGACAGCAGGTCAGACGTACCCTGAGAGGCTCATGAAACCTATTAGAACACCCCATAGGCAACTCAGGACCACCACTCCTCTCCCCAGAATGGTCAGGGATCAATCCTTGGGGACCTGGAGACAAGCCTGTAAGCCATGCCTAGCACCCCCAGGTCTTGATCGAGAGGCCAGATGAGAAGGAATCAGTGAAAGAACTCTGGAAATATGAAAAATCAGAGCGAAAGGATACCCCCAAAAGAAAACAATAGCTCCTTTCCAATGGACATCAACCAAAACAAAAACATCAAAATGACAATGAAGAATTTCAAATATGGATTATAAGGAAGCTCAATGAAATACAAGAGAAAATAGAAACCCAACACACACAAAAAACCCCCACAAAAACAATGTAGGAAATGAATGAAAAGTTCACTAAAGAAATCAAATTATTTTAAAAACTCAACAGAAATTCTGGAAATAAAAAAGTCATTCAAGAAAATAAAAAACACTGTGGAAAGCCTTAAGAATTATCTAGATCAGGCAGAAGAAGGAATCTCAGAGCTTGAAAATGACATCTTTGAATTCAAGAAGTCATTCAAAGACAAAGAACAGAGAAGTAAGAAGAACGAACAAAGCCTACAAGAGATACGGAATTATGTAAAGAGGCCTAACATAAGAATCATAGGCATCCCTGAAGGTGAAGAAGAAAATACTTGAGGGTTGGAACATCTATTTGAGGGAATAATTGAGGAAAACCTCCCTGGTCTTGCTAGAAATTTAGATTTCCAGGTACAAGAAGCTCAACAGATTCCTGGGAGATTCATCCCAAAGAGGCAATCACCATGACACAGTCATCAGACTGGCCAAAGTTAACATGAAGGAGGAACTCCTATGGGTTGTCAGGTAAAAACGTCAGGATGACAGTATCCTCTAAAGAGTAGAAAATGTGTGGGACTTAGGAAGGATACCCAGTTAATTATAAAATACTATGTCTTAAATTGGTGGATGAGAACATGTGTTTATGTTATAACATTATTTTTTACAGATTCCACATTTTAAAAATTTTATTCTTCATGTAACTAATAACTAATTAATAATTTAAAAGAAAGTGAGAATAAAAATGGTAAATCATTCATTGATAAATATTTAAGCTAGAGATAGCAGGTTTTGGTGAACAAGTGTTTTAGCAGAGATTGTGAGCTGGCATATTGTGAGAAAGGAGAACAGGTTGGGGGGTGGATTATTGGGTGTGAGAAGATCATTAGAAATCCCAAGTAGAACTTCAAGTATGATTTTAGTGGGACATAATTTTAGGGTTCTGAGTGGAGAACAGACTTAAGAATGAATCATGAAGACAGTGACTCACGTATGACTTGGAATAAAGCACAGCCAAGATCAAGGCTGTCTGAATCTTTCAGATGTGACATCATTGGGATGAAAAAGCAAGTGAAACAAATGCTTATTTCTATATAATTTTTGGAGTCTTATAATGATTGTAGAGGGCAAAAGTCCATGAAAATATCATGACATCATTTACATATTTCTAGCTTAGACCCTTATGACTTATAAAATGAAAATATACAACTATTCTCATAAATAAAAGGCTTGAGACTTAACTCTGTCAACAAAAATATTGCAGCATTCGTTTTTTAAATAATATGCTATCAGTGGTTCTAAAGATATGCTTATGAATTTGACAGCATATTCATACAATGGAAAACTTTTCATGAAATGCTGTTAAACTCAGTATTTCCAGACATTAGCCTCTCTTCAAAGGTATTAAAAAATGCAGAAGAAATTCCTTTGCCCCTTCTAAATATTGAATAGTGTTCAAATGCAGAATTTTACTTTGAATGTATGGAAATTTATGCTTAAATACAGACAGTCCCCAACTTAGGATGGTTCAACGGATGATTTTTCACTTTACGATGATACGAAGCAATATGCTTTCAGTAGAAACTACACTTCTCTCGCTATTCTGGGCAGCGGCAGGGAGCCACAACTCCCAGAGAGCCACACATTTTGATTTATGATATTTTCAACTTATCGTGGGCTTATCAGGTGGCCCCTTGTCAGCTGAGGAGCACCTGTGTGCATATTTACATATTTTGCACTGCTATGTTGATCATCATCCAAAACCTGGTTTTAGCAGACAGGGAGAAGCGTGAAAGAGGCATGACGTAGTCCAGGGAGAAGAGTGGCAGTGAGCTCAGTTAATCACAGTGAACATAAAGCCCTGCCAGGGTCTGAATGGACAAGGATTCCCTTTGTATTGAACCTTACATTAATATACACAAGATTTAGTTGTGTATTCCGGACAATCCAGTTTAATTGGAAGCTAAGACTCAGGTTCTCATGCCTCCAGAGCTGTTGGCCTTGAACGGACCATACAAACAGGGTAAATGGCATCTTAGCAGTAACTTTGTTGTCCATGACAAAGACACCACCTGAAGATTTGTGCCTTCACTATCCTGGCACTGTGTGAGTTACTCGCAAGGCAGGGCAAGAGGAAGAATGACCAAGATTCAATTTTCTGCCACTCTTGTAAGATAGGAACTTTGCAGAAGAACATTGAGGTAAGAAAAATAAAGTATTAGTCCTTGTTCTGAATTTGCAAACAGACTTATACCATGCACTAATATTTAGAATTCTTATATTATCCTCAAGAAAGGATGTGGATTTAATCACCCTCAACAAATGCTTTTGGAATTTTCCAAAAAGCCTAGTTAAATTTCTAGTTGTTGTGCGAAAGTACAGGTATTTATATTCCAGGATGGTGGACCCGCTTATCTGGCTACTAAAATCATATTCTTGTGGAGAAGATTGGCAAAGCCAGGTAGGCACCATTTTAAAGAATTCTTTTGGTGGGCTTATTTCTGTTTCAGTGCACTACACATCACACCTGTGTGGAGGAAATTCCCCCACCCCCTTCCTGCCATAGAGATAAAGCAGAAAAGAACTAACACTTTACCTGTGGCTAGGAGATGGTTAGAGACAGCATACCCTCACCTGAAGGGAGGAGGCGTACTTGCATTTTGTCATAGAGCATTATATGCCTCTGTAAGCACCTACTAAGAAGCATATGGAACAGATCCATCTCTATTTTGAAGTTTTGATTATTTTAAGTTAGCATGAAAAAATTTAAAATTTGAGAAAAATTTAAAATTTGCCCAAAAATTATCCTTCTAGCATTAAACCTCAGAATCAAACAATTAAAAAAATATCCCATTGGGCTACTAACTCTATGTTTTCATGGTAAGTTAATTAAAAAGTGTATTAACTGCTCTCAAAAATTTAGCTAATTTTCTTTTCTTCTTTATTTTAAAACTAAATAGGCAATACTGTGACAGAAATAACTATAAAATTACAGAACTGAAAAAAGTCAATGAGCTAAATCTATTCTGACTCGAGACAAATGAGATGAGGCAAATGGAGACTGGTACTATTCCAAAGTGTCAGCCTCAGAAATGACAGCCGGCACATGGTAAATATACTTATCTGACCAGTCCTTGTAGACGTACTATTATTTCTCACTTTTGACTCTTGGGAAGATACTTCCAATTCTACACCCAAGTAGATGTGACTGTCCCTCTTTGCACCTATTTTATTTGGTCACTTCATCTCCATGGCATTGACTACTGAGTACGTGTACCCTTTGAACTTGGACTTCTAAAGGGCAGTAGTAATTTCATTTAACTTCTTATGCCCTTCAGCACCTGCACAGTGTTGTTTATCCTGCAGCCGCTCAATGAGTCTATTGCCGGTTAAATTCATACAGGCCAAAGGTATACCCTCATGTGAGTCTAACCAAACACGCTTTGTTAACATGTTTCCTAAAGTGGCATTTATCTAAATATGGTATGTTAGAAGATGGTATGTTGTGAAGCAAATTTATCATGGTGAAATAATTTGGTAAAAATACTATATTATACATTGGCTAGTTACACTGGATACTAATAGACAAAACCTTGCAAAAGAAAAGGAAACATATCTAGTCATGTTTAACTCAAATATTCTTATATATTTGGGACTAAAGAATATTTTTGGAAGGCACACCTATTAGCATGCAGAAAATCAGAGTTCTTCCAGAACACTGGTTTATGAGATACTCTTAGCATCTTTAGAAAAATATTTTACATTTATTTCTTTGCCATGGATTCAATTTGGAATATCCTCATTTTAAAATTTAATGCATATTTTAAAATTACATATTATTTACACTGCTACAATAAACTGACACTTGCTACTTACTTCTGCCACAAGTAAGTGATGCCTATTGATTTGTCATTTTTTAGAGAAATTTAACTTTGATATGGAAATGATATAGAACTTAGTAATATAATAGGGCATCCAAATTATCAATGGTATCTTCTAAATGTGGAAAAAATCAAAAGAGATGGTTTTCTGAAGAAATTAGTTAAAAGGAAAATCTTTATCCTTAGAGTTTTTTTCTCCCTAGGCTTAAATAGAAGTCTAAATAATTCAGCCATGGCACACAGACTGCCAGGAAAAATCATTCAGAGTCTTTTATTGTTCACATTTAGAAAATTTAGGGATTCATTATTGTTCCATTGAATAAAAATTCAGGAGATAAAGAAAACAGTCTGTTATGTTTGACAAGTGAATGGATATAACCATACATTACCCAAGTATAAGCACCATACCATTAAAAAGTGTTTTTGTAGTTATTATTAGTTTAGACCATCAAAACAGCCCTGTGAAATAAGCAGAGCAGGAATCATTATTCCCGCTTCATGTATAAAGATGTTTGAGATACTGAAAAATTAAACAGTTTTTATATCAATGTCATTAGTTCAGTTCATTACATCCATCTTTACTATTGAGTATTGCCCATGTACCAAGCATTGAGCCAGCAGGAGAGGGGATGTCCTGCCCCAGTACAGGGAGATGACTGCCTGAGAATCAGCAGTGGACCTGAACTGGAGCTGCCCCAGACTCAACAGTTGAGAACTTTCCCTACTACATCTCTTTGCTCTTGACCAGATTTTGCATGCCACACCCGCTATGCCACTCAAACCCAGATTGGCTGTGCACAGCAGGCTGTAAAGCAATGCACTCTAAAAACCCGGGAGCTTTGGCCTCATGGGGGAGGAAGTATGATTAAAGGAATGCTGTAGGGAGATATGTCTGCCAGCAACAGAAGAAAATTCGACTCCCAACTGAGCTGCCTGAGATTTCCTGGCCAGGTAGGTTCACAACCCTGTGGTTTGCTGAAGCTGCACAGTAGTGCTTTTATTCTGAGGGGAAAAAAAAAATGCACTAGACTTGCAAATGCAAGTACAGCCCACCCTGGGCTCTAAAATATGAACATTTGAAGCATTTTCAGCCAAAAGCTGAGAGTGGAGCCAATTTTGTACAAAAGTAAATGGCTTTCAAATCTTGTTGTTTTCCCCCTCACAGAACCAAAGCTAGTGTTAACATTTGAAATATGTCCTTAATAGTATGTTAAAATATTCACTGTTATGAGAATGAAACTGTAGTCTAATTTTGCTGGGCAGTCACTGAATTGTGACCACATTAATGAGCCTTTGGACCCAGTTTCATAAATTAGTTCTGACACAGCACTACAGCATGTTGGCCTCTGGTTATTAGAATGCTAATGTAAAGATCACTGGTTGGCCAGATTCCCATTTGTTACCAGAAAATACTCCATGCTCCCAGACTCTGTCTGCAAGGGCAAATAAAAGTGAAAACTTGAACTTCTTACTAATTACCTGGTAAGTCCGATTATTGTATGTGACTTATTTAGATTCAAACTGTTTTTTGCCCCAATAAAAACTGAAGTGAAAACAAAGTGGACACATACACTCGGATGACCTCTCATATCTACTGTCTATTTCATTCAAAGGTTATATTGAGAAGAAAATAAAAATGTCATGGATCATTTATTTTCATTGATCAAATAATTATTGAGCATACAAAATGTGCCTGATATTGTGCTAAGTATTGGGTAAATGAATATGAACACTGTTGTGTGCTCAGGGATATCACAGAGAAAGACAAACCTGCCATTAACTACACTAACGATAGAAAATGTGACAGGCGTCATAACAAAGATGTAGACTTCATGCTTTAGGAACATGGTGCCCCATCCTCTATTGCTGAAAATGCCCTTACGGGTTCATTCTTGGTATATGAGATAGTTTCCTCCCAAGACACTGATTCTAATGTTGGATGTTTTATAGAACCATATCCACCAGAAAACTCTGCAAAAGCCTCCGCTCCATCGGTTGAGCCATACAGACCTGTTTCTGTTGTTTTGTTTGTTTTGTTTTATTTTGCTGATCCAATGAAAACTCTTATTACCTAACTGTCAAAATTCCTTTGATTTTCTTTGAAACATAAGTGTCTGTCCACGAAACTTGATGAATCTTTGTGGCTTTGGTGCATGTTTAATCAGTATCTAGTTTAAAGTTATTTTGCGGAGAGCACAAGCACATTTTCACACAGGTTACAAAGCAGACGTCAAATGGTAATATAGATAATTATCAAACTTGAATTTATTTAATTCCTAAAGTGTTCAACTTGGATTATTTTTTTATTTTTCCTATTATTTTATTTCTTTTGTTATCTTGGATAAGTTTTCTGAAGAAATCTTTTCTAGATTCTATGAACATCTTTATCTCTGCAAAGGTTAAAAATGAAGGATGGCATGTTTTATTAAGCAGTGAAGCCTATAGAAACCAAATGAATCAAATATAAAATTCAGGTAAATATTCACCAGCAGTACTCTGAATATGTTTAGGAGTTTGTTTAACAATTTTACAAATAGACTTAGTGATGTATTGACATCAATAGTAGAAACAACTATTAGGGATAATTAAGACTGAAACTACATGGTTTTAGACTAAAAAGACTAAAAATCATGTTAGCCATACGTTCATCATTAAAGCATTCAGTATTTATTTCATTGAATCACAAAAGTTTATTTGCTTTTATACTTCAGTACAAAAGATTCCTTAAAGAAAGTAAACTTAACCAACTGAGAGTCTGGATTATCAGTTTCCTTGAAACTCTCAGGTTTTATATCAGTGGAGCAAAGGAGACCCCAGGATTTTTGTTTCTTTTTGCTCCTTTCCTTTTCTAATATTTCCTTTCTCATATGTGTATATATGGACTTTATTTTCTTAGGCCCTTTTTGTGATGACTTTGTATTCAATGTTTAAATCACCAAAGCTCTGTGCTAGGTATGTTATAGTTCATAAACATAATGCAATGCCCGAGCTAGTGTTAGGAAGCTAAATGTATTTTATGTGGAGAGTGGTATACAACCCTGATACTCAAAGACAAATGGCATCTGTATCATCTAGGAGTCTAGACGACACATAGAAATCCAAAATTCAGTATCTGTCCTAGTCCCAATGAATCATAATCTGCATTTTAATAAGACATCCAGGTGATTGCTATGCACATTCAAGTTTGGGAAACACTGAAAATAACACATTTAGCTTAGATTCCTTCCTTCAATTATCTTTTAAGAATTTTATTTTTAAGGTGTTTTGAAAAGGGAGTGTTAAGAATTCTGAGCAGA
>RJWJ010036804.1:0-15878 GCA_004363605.1 Indri indri | reverse complement strand
GGGGACACCTGAGATTCTGAGAACTTCTAAGGGAGTGAGGTTCGAGTTTGTGTCGTGGAGGAGGACCAATGGCTCAGATAGGAGTTGAGGCCTGGGGAGAAAGAAGAGAGAACATCAGCATCTGAGAAGGAAGTGATTCCATTTCTGCTGGCTGGTATAGCCATGTCTCATCAACGAATGGTGGGTCTGGGTCTATCTGGGGGCTGTGCCCAGGATCTGGGTCCTGCCCTATTGCAAGCCGGGGGCGGGGGGGAGGGCACAAAGGCTTGGGACAAGGCTGCCTAGGGAGGCCCCAGAGCTCTCATAAGGAACAGGCCTATCTCCTCCTCTCCATGGGGCTGGGTATTAGGGAGGTACGTCCAAGGATATTTCACTTTATTTTTATTTTATTTTATTTTTTTTTTGAGACAGAGTCTCACTCTCTTGCCTGGGGTGAGTGCCGTGGCGTCAGCCTAGCTCACAGCAACCTCAAACTCCTGGGCTCGAGCAATCCTACTGTCTCAGCCTCCCGAGTAGCTGGGACTACAGGCGTGCGCCACCATGCCCGGCTAATTTTTTCTATATATATTTTTAGCTGTCCAATTAATTTCTTTCCATTTCTGGTAGAGACGGGGTCTCGCTCTTGCTCAGGCTGGGGATATTTCACTTTAAGCAAGGATAAACTGAGACCCAGAGTGGGGAAGTGACTAGTCTAATGTCACACAGCTTGTCCCAGAGCTGGCCCAGGACTCTGGCCTTCCGCCTGCTCCCAATCCCCAGCAACATGCTCCCAATGCCACGGGGAGCCCTCCCCACCTTCATTAACGCTGCCAAAGCCTCTCCCTCCCCTCCATCCTCCCCTCCGGTCCTCCCCTGCCCTTCCTCTCTTACTGGGTGAATAACACCCGAAATTTACAGGGTACAGCCGCAGCAACAGCACTTTCACCTTCATCATCTTGCGAGCTCCTCCCCCTTGAGGTCAGCTGCTAAGCTCCTTCACGGGGAAGAGCTGTCCCATTCCGTGGGAGGACTTGGGGGCTGGGGAGGAGGGGAGACGAGCCTCAGACTTCTCCTACTTTGGCAGAAAACCCCCGCAGCGCTCCATGTCTGTAAAAGGAGCACAGGGCAGGAGAGGGCAGGAGCCGAGGCTGCAGGGCCCTCCCCAGAAAGGGAGCAAGGCCAGGGGTGGGGGCGATGAGGGCGAGGCGGAGGAGGGCTTATGAGAGTTGGGGTGGGGATGCCAGTGAGGGAGGGGACCAGGAGAGGGTCTGGGGGCAGGAGGCGGAGACAGTCGGGAGAGGGAGGCTGTGGCCCAAGGTCTCAAGCCAAAGAGGATGCAGAGGGTGGCCAAAGGGAGGGGCCGGGGAAGAGGGGGCAGTGTAGCAGGAGAGATGAGCTCCAGGGAGAGTCTTGACGCCGTTCTGGCGGGGGTGGGGGGCCCCCCAACTCTGCAGCCTCCCCCTGGTGATATCAGGAAGAAACAATTGCCTCTGGGCATTCCTTCCCTTTTACAGTCACTCCCAGCTCCTGGGCAGGGCAGCCTGTGGAGGGTGAGCAGCTGCTGCAGCTGAGGGGAAGGTGGATGGGGTGGGAGCAATGAGAGGTTGTTGCGGGGGCTGTCAGGCAGGGAGGCCAGGAGGCATCAGACAGTGAGTCCTCAGGAAGGACTGGGCTGGGACCATGTGCTGCCCCCACCCCCTACTGGGGCCCAGACACTCAGGATGCCAGAAGCCGAGGGTACCCCCAGAGATGACCAGGCCTGATCCCCTCTCTCACACTGTGGTCATGACAGGGCCAGAGAGGAGCCAGGATTTGTCCAGGTTGCACAGAAGGTCACCTTTGAGCCCCTAGGATGTGCACCCGTATCTGAGCCGCTGGTTGACTGCCCCACCCCACCCCCATGTTTGTGCCTCCTACCACCCCAACCACAGGCTAGAGCTGATGCGGGAAGCCTCGGCCCGCACAGGTCATGCCTGCCATGTTCTACAAGGCTCACACTGTCCCAAACCAGCTCGGGACAGAAGCACCAGGTCCTCGAGGTCCTTGGCTGGGAAATAGCAAGAGAAGGAGGATGGGCCCTCGGGAAAGGAGCTGAGGGCGACCCTGGAGCTGGGGTGTCAGCCAGCGGAGGGAGGGACCAGCGCTGTCTCACACCTGGGCAGGTGAGATTCTCCCTGACAGGGCAAGTGTCCAGTTCTCTCTCCTTTTTGAGCTCTTTGTTTTTCCTAATCCAAATGCCCTGTGCTGGCCAGGCTGATATCCCCACCTCAACTGTCCACCCATATACCAGCCACGTGCCCCCACTCCCTGCCATCCATGGAATCTGGGGGGTCCTATGGCTAGCCAGGGCCCTTATCTTCCAGAAAGCCCTCTGTGAGGTTCAGAGATCTGCCTGGGCATCCATAAGCCTCCAGACATTGTGCTTAGAGGACAGCAGGAAACAGCAAATGCAGAGGTCTGGAGGCTGGGAAGAGCTTGGCAGCCTCACCCAACATAACAGAGGCTGAAGTGAGGGGAGTAAACTGAGGTCGGCACAGTGGGCAAGGCCAATCCTGTGGGGCGTTGGAGGCCCCAACGAGTTTGCTGGTTTAGTACTTAAGAGAAAGGAGAGAAGCTGGGAATGGTGAAGCAAGAGATGTTCCAAAAGGCATGAGCATTGCCCCCAAATATTTGCAGGGTAGACCTGTGAAAGGGGGGTTCTTCTTGTTCCGTTTGGCTGTCAGGTGAGAGTAAGTAGCATAGCAGAGACACGTCATCTGGCTTTGAATATAAGGAAACGTCTTCTAACAGCAGAGCTGGAGATATGCAAGGAACGCAGTGTCTCTTTGTGGGATGGAATCGGCTGCCTGGAGGCAGCAAGTTCCCAGGCAGTGGAAGGATTCAAGCTGGACAACTGCTTGCTGGAGTCACAGTAGAGAAGATTTAAGCCTTAAATGAGAAATAGGAGCATGGGATTGGTAAGCCTCATGACCTGTGAGGTTCAATGTTATGTTTCTAAGACTCCACGAGGTCTGAGTAATCTGGGAAAGTTTCGAAAAGAGAGCAGGACTAACTTCCTTCTTTAATTCATTTAATAAAATTTATTGCCAGTGCCCACTGTGCAAGGCACCATACCACATACACAAATTTACAAATGGTCCCTTTTTTATGACAAATGCTGAATGAAATGATCTGTCTTGGTGGACGTTCCCATTTACAATATCTAATAGCTAAAGGAAGAGGCATGACCATAAAATAATGTGACTGTTATGTTAAAAAAAGGACCAAAATTTATACATTCATAAGTGTGTCCTGAAGATGTTCACAGCAGCATTGTTTATAATAGCAAAAAGATTGGAAACAATATAAATGTTCATCAATAAGGAACTGAATATATTCAGAACCAAATAAATTATCTGAATCTATATAGTGAAATACAAATGAAGATATTAAGAATGACTCAAAACCTCACAGCAAAGAAAAGTGCAGGGCCAGATGGCTTCACTGGTGAGTTTTACCAAACATTTAAAGAACTAACACCAGTCCTTCACAAACTCTTCTAAAAATTAGAAGAGAAGGGAATACTTCCTAACTCATTCTATGAGGCCACCTAGTACCAAAACCAGACAAAGACACTACAAAAAAAATTACAGACCAATGCCCCTTATGAATATTAATGTAAAAAGTCTCAACAAAATACTAGCAAACTGAATTCAGCAGCAAATTAAAAGGATTATACGCCTTGACCAAGTGGAATTTATTCCTGGAATGCAAGGATACTTAGCAATAAACATAACCAAGGATGCATAGGACTCTTACACTGAAAACTATAAAAGATTGCTGAAATAAATTAAAGAAGACAAAAATAAATGGAAAGACTTCCCACATTCATGGACTGGAGGACAATATTGTTAAGATACCAATACTACCAAAAGTGATATACAGATTTAGTACAATCTCTATTAAAATCCCACCAACATTTTTTGCAGAAATAGAAAAACCCATCCTAAAATTCATAAGGAATCTCAAGAAACCTCAAATGGCCAAAAGATCTTGAGAAAGAGCAAAGGTGGAGAACTCACCCTTTCTGATTTCAAAATTTACTACACAAATACAGTTGTGAAAATAATGTGATACCAGCATAAAGACAGATAGATTAATGAAATAGAATAGAGAGCCCAGAAATAAATCCTCACATATATGGTTAAATAATTTTCAACCAAGGTGCCAAGACCATTCAATGGGGAAAGGACAGTCTTTTCAACAAGTGGTGCTGAGAAGACTGGATATCCACATGCAGAGATGAAGTTGGACTCTTACCTTATATCATATACAGAAATTAACTCAAAATGGATCAAATACCTAAATATAAGAGCTAAAGCTATAAAACTCATAGAAGAAAATGTAGAGAAAACTTCATGACATTAGATTTGGCAATGATTTCTTGGATATGACATGAAAAGCACAGGCAATAAAAGAAAAAATAGATAAATTAGACTTCATCAAAATTAAAAACTTTTGTGCATCAAAGGACACTATCAACAGAGTGGAAAGGCAAACCACAGAATGGGAGAAAATATTTGCAAATCATATATCTGATAAGGGATTAATATCCAGAATATATTAACAACTCAACAACAACAAAGAGGGCAACCCAATTCAAAAATGGGCAAGGGATCCGAATAGACATTTCTCCAAAGAAGATACACAGATGACCAATAAGCACATGAAAAAATGCTCCACATTACTGATCATTAGGGCAATGCAAATCAAAACCACAATGAGGTACCACCTCAAACCCATTAGATTAGTTATTATAAAACAATCAAGCAAAAAGCAGAAAATAACAAGTGTTAGCAAGGATGTGAAGAAAATGGAACTCTTGTGTTGCCAGTAGAGATGTAAAATGGTACGGTTGATGTGTACAACAATATCA
Organism: Indri indri; assembly: GCA_004363605.1. Classification (NCBI taxonomy): domain Eukaryota; kingdom Metazoa; phylum Chordata; class Mammalia; order Primates; family Indriidae; genus Indri; species Indri indri. Next base: position 10,984 of record RJWJ010036804.1, on the reverse strand, counting down.
CAGTTCCTCAAAAATTTAGACATAGAATTACTGTATAATACAGCATTTCCACTTCTGAGTACTTCTGAAAAAAACTGAAAGCAGGGATTCAAACAGATATTTGTACACTAAAGTTCATAGCAGCATTTTTCACAATGACCAAAAGGTGGAAACAACTCAAATATTCATTGATGGAAAAATGGGTAAACGAAGTACTGTATATATTTATACATACACAATGGAATATTATTCAGCCTTAAAATTCTGACACATGTTATAACATGGATGACCCTTGATGTTACGCTAAGTGAAGTAAGCCAGTCACAAAAGGACAAATACGGTATGATTCCACTTACACGAGGTACCAGGAGTCAAAGTCATGGAAACAAAGTAGAATGATGTTTACTAGTGGCTGGGAAGAAGGGAGAGTGGGCAGTTATTTTTAATGGGGATGGAGTTTCAGTTTGGGAAGATTAAAAAGTTCTGGAGATGGATGGTGGTAATGATTACACGACAGTGTGAATTTACTCAATGCCACTGAACTGTATACTTAAAAATGGCTAAAATGGTGAATTTTATGTTATGTATATTTTGTCACAATTTTTAAAATGACTCAGCTGTCAACGTACTAAAATGGAACAATCTGTAAGATACATGTTCATTGAAAAGAGCTTGATCCAGAAGAGGGGTGCCATATATACAAATGTGGATATATATGCATAAAGTATCTCGGAAAGGCGACAAAAACAACTGCAACCATCTAAAACTGGTTATCTCTGAAGAGGGGCATGAGGTGGCAGGGTGTTAAAAATGGAAAGGAGACTTACTTTTCACTTTACGCCTTTACGTACATCTTGAATTATGTACCACATACACTACCCATCCAGATAAATTATTATTATTTTTAGTGTGTCCAAGTCGCAGTAGTCCCCTTGGGAGCTAAACTCTTAACCCGGCAGTGCTGCCCAGCTCGGAGCCTATTTTGGAGCGCTCCTCTTTCACCTGCCTTCCAAGCCCCAGGGTGTTGTTTTGCTGCCCTCCATGGTAGCAAATCCTCAGGGGTGGAAATGAATTTTGGCAACTGTCCCAAGTGGTTCAGAGCCAAGTCTGGTAGTTGTTGGTTTTGACTAGAGAATAGATAGCATCATTTATTTATTTGTTCTCTGCCTCATTTCACCAAGGAACTGAGGCCTCGGGCTGGTCCGAAGGCCAATTTCCTTATGTGGTCTGGGGACCATTCCCAGACAAGAGCCCCAGAAATACTGTCCTCAGTAGCAGCACGGAAATGAATGCACCGTCTCCCACACGCATAGTGGATGACAGGGACGGTGCTGCTTGGGATGCGTTAAGGATTCATAGTCTCCCAAATCCTCCAGGAGCGCACAGTCTAGTTTGGGAGATGAGACACAAAAATAACCAGAACACAACAGCTTGCACTGACTTGAAGGCAGGATAAGAATATCTGGCACTCCCCATCCACCTCATATGCTTGTCTCTTAGATGAAAATTAGATGCTTAATGTGAAAGGGCTCTGAAAAGACAGCGGTGACAAAGCCCAAAGTTCACCTGGCACATTCACACCCCACTTGGGGCCACGGCACAGGCTCTGGGGTCAGACTGCCTCAGCTTTCTCAGCTATAAATGGACATGGTGCTAGTCCCTACCTCCTAGGGTTGCTGGAGAATTGGGGACTGTGGGTGTGGAGTGCTCAGCAGATTGGCACACACTAGGCGGTCAGTATATATGAGGTATTACTATTGTTATTATATGCATTAGTCATACCGGGGCCTCTTCAAACCCCTAGGGCCTAAAGGGTAGGCATGGCAAGGCTGACCATCACCACTGTATAGCTGAGGACTCAGAGAGGTAAAGGATTCACCCACTAGTAACTATTCCTGCCGGTAATGGCAGGGCTGGGGCAGGACCAGCCATGGGCTCCTAAGCCACAGCTCGATTTCCAGGGTTTGCATTCCAGAAGGGTCAGGCCTAAGAGGGGTCTGTGGAGTGGCAGGTGGAGGTGTAGAGACACAGCCAGTGTTCGTGGAGGAGTGTGGGTGTCCTTAGGGGTCAGCGAGGGCCTTGTGCTAAAGAGGTGGCTGTGAGGGGTTGGGCAAGCCCTCCGTGGGGCTCCATTCCTACTGGGGGGCCTGGAGCATTAGGGGGGGTGGAAAGTGACTGGGCCTGTCACCCCCAGCCTTCCTCAACCATCTGACACCCGCCTGTGCCTCCTCAGGTACCCGGCCCCCACCCCCGGAGCTCCTCTCCTGTGCCTTGTTTCCCAGACCGATGCATTCTCCTCTATAAATACCAACTCTGGTATTTCGGGTTGGCAGCTGTTGCTGCCAGGGAGATGGCTGGGTTGACGTGTGGCTCCTAACAAAACACAAACCCCTGGTGTGTGTGGGTGTGGGTGGTGTGAGTAGGGGGATGAATCAGGGAGGGGTGGGGGGACCAAGGGGCAGGAGCCAGGGGAAGCTGGTGCGGGGGTGGGAGTGCACATAGCAATTGGAATCTGAAAGCTCATGGGACCCTTTCTGGAAATCACCCTGCTGTTTATAAACTTGAGGCCCCGCCCTCAGGCATAGGGGGCAGGAAGAGGGCTGCGCTAGTCCAGAGGGAAACTGAGGCTCAGAGCTAGAAGGCAGGTGCCAGTGGACATACATAGGCAGGCAGGCTCTGGCCAGGATTGCTCTGCCTGCCAGGTGCTCTCCCACCCTCCCTGCCTGCCTAGAGACCCCCTTTGGCCTGGCTGGTCTTTGCCTGAGCCCTCCCAAACCTCTGCAACTTCAAGGGAATCTTTAGAAACGAGGTGGTTTGGGGCCTTTCCTGGGAACAGGCCTTGATTGACTCTTTGGGAAAAGACCCAAAGTCTCTCCTTGGAGCAAAAGTGGGACCCTCAAACTAAATGGACACCTCTATCCTGCTCTCCCCTTAGCACCCCCAAGACAAGGCAAGCACCCAAGGGGTGAAAGGGGCCTTCCTGGGGGCTCCAAACATGCTTGCTGCCCCGGTGAAGCGGCTGGCAGGCCTGTCTCCTGCTCTCCTGAGTGGGTCAGCCCCTCAGAGGCCCCACAGCCGCCGGCTCAGGGGCGCTCCTCCTGAGGGGGAGCTGGCCTCCCCGCCCCCACGGCCAGCCCAGCGGCCGCCCTTTCCTGGCAGGACAGCGGGATCCTGCAGCTGTCAGGGGAGGGGTGGCGGGGGCTGATGTCAGGAGGGATACAAATAGTGCCGACGGCTGGGGGCCCTGTCTCCCCTCGCATCCACTCTCCGGCTGGCCGCTCGCCTGCCGCCTCCTCCGTGCACCGGCCCAGCCTCGCCCGCACCGCCACCATGAGCCAGGCCTACTCGTCCAGCCAGCGCGTGTCCTCCTACCGCCGCACCTTCGGCGGGGCCCCGGGCTTCCCGCTCGGCTCCCCGCTGAGCTCGCCCGTGTTCCCGCGCCCGGGCTTCGGCAGCAAGGGCTCCTCGAGCTCGGTGACGTCCCGCGTGTACCAGGTGTCGCGCACGTCGGGCGGGGCTGGGGGCCTGGGGTCGCTGCGGGCCAGCCGGCTGGGGGCGACCCGCGCGCCCTCCTCCTACGGTGCGGGCGAGCTGCTGGACTTCTCGCTGGCCGACGCCGTGAACCAGGAGTTCCTGACCACGCGCACCAACGAGAAGGTGGAGCTGCAGGAGCTCAATGACCGCTTCGCCAACTACATCGAGAAGGTGCGCTTCCTGGAGCAGCAGAACGCCGCGCTCGCCGCCGAGGTGAACCGGCTCAAGGGCCGCGAGCCCACGCGCGTCGCCGAGCTCTACGAGGAGGAGCTGCGCGAGCTGAGGCGCCAGGTGGAGGTGCTCACCAACCAGCGCGCCCGCGTCGACGTCGAGCGCGACAACCTGCTCGACGACCTGCAGCGGCTCAAGGCCAAGTGAGGGCCCCGTGCTCCCTTTCTGCGGGAAGGGCGGAGGAGGCTAGGCCTGGGGGCTGGGGTCAGGGTTCTTCTCCCCGGGTCGGAGAGGGTCATCCACCGGTGTCCTTCACGGGGAGATGGACTCCAGGTCTCTCCCTGGTGCCCCCACACTACACGGGAGGAGTTTTCTTAAGGATATAGATCATGGGGTGGAAATGGGAGACCTTGGGGAGCCCCGAGCCCTGTGGGCAGCCTCATTTAAAAGGATCTTAAGATCCTGGGGTGATGTTGATGGGGCGAGGCAGGCGCGCGGGTGGTGGAGAGGCTGGAGGAGGCCCTGAGTGTAGTGTAGTCAGAGGGAGGGGGAGGCTGATAGGCGATAGGGAAAGCTGGGCGGGCTGGGAAGGGCAGGGGGTGGCAGTCCAGGCCACAGTTCTCAGCTCAGCTGGGTTGAGGCCCTGGGTGGGGGAGGAGAGATCTTGGCCCCTAGGCCTACTGAGGCTGTGTCATTTCACAAGGCGAATGGCCAAGCTAGAGAAAAGGGGAGTGGGCAGGGGGGCTGCAGCCCTCAGAAAGCTTGAGAGGGCTGGATGGGAGGCTCCACCAGGCTCCCAGTGTGAAAAGGGCAGTGAATATAGAGTATTCAAGGGTCCTGCTTCTGACGGGGCAAGTGACCAGAGTTATCCTCCTGCCACCAAGATCACAAACATTAATTGATCAGCTATATGGGCCAGGCTGGAGCTGGGAACACAGAAGTGGATAAAATAGATAGTTTCTAATCCCAGGGAGGTCACAGTCTGGTGGGGACATAGACTCCAAGGGTGTGGCTCCAGGACAGAGACTGGGCCACGTGGTGCGCCCTCCCTGGATGGGCGGGGCCTCTGCCACTGCCTTTCTGGGCCCCTGTCTCTACCCAGCAGACAGGACTTCCCCCTCCACCCTGGGCCCACTCCCTGGTCAGCCCCCAGCCAGTCGTCTCCACTGCCAGTTTTATCCTCTCCAACTGTCTGTCCTTCTGTCTGCCTTGGCCAGGCTGCAGGAGGAGATCCAGCTGAAAGAAGAAGCAGAGAACAATTTGGCTGCATTCCGAGCGGTGAGCCCACTTCCGTACCCCCTGCATGGCTCCTGGTCTCCCTCTGCCCGCCTGGGTGGTTGGTGACCCTGTCCTTCTTGCTTGACCTCTCCCAGGATGTGGATGCAGCCACTCTAGCTCGAATTGACCTTGAGCGCAGAATCGAATCTCTCAACGAGGAGATCGCGTTCCTTAAGAAAGTGCACGAAGAGGTACGCCTTGGCCACTCTGCCTTGGGTCCTTGGGCCATGGGAAAGCAGCTGGAAAGTGGGGTTAAGGCGAGGCTCTGGGAATAGGGGTGTGAGGGTGCTATGTGGGCTCTGAGAAGGGACTGAAGCCCAGCCACACTCTGCAGGAGATCCGTGAGTTGCAGGCCCAGCTTCAGGAACAGCAGGTCCAGGTGGAGATGGACATGTCCAAGCCAGACCTCACTGCCGCCCTCAGGGACATCCGGGCTCAATACGAGACCATCGCGGCTAAGAACATCTCTGAAGCTGAGGAGTGGTACAAGTCGAAGGTGGGTGGTCTGGCACCTCTGTCCCCCTCAATCCCAGTTTGGAGGTGCTGTCTGTGGCTCCATCCATGGAGAGGAGGCATCCTGCATCCTGCTCATCTTAGGGCCCCTCTCTCTGCCCTCAGGTGTCGGACCTGACCCAGGCAGCCAACAAGAACAACGATGCGCTGCGCCAGGCCAAGCAGGAGATGATGGAGTACCGACACCAGATCCAGTCCTACACCTGCGAGATTGACGCCCTCAAGGGCACTGTGAGTCCCTGCCTGCTAGGCCCAGCCCCTCCCTGCCTGCAGCTCACACCCTCACTCTGACCTTGGACACATCACAGACCCTCTCTGGGCGTTCATCTCCTCAAATCTACAACAGGGGTAAAACCAGATGCCAGATGTGGGGATTCTGGTTGGGCACTAAGGAGTCAGAGGGTTCCTGGGGCATTTCCCTGTGTGGGGACAGGGAGGCTGAATAGAGATGCTTCTTTTTATCTGTTTGAGTCTCTGAGTGTCCACATATAGACTTCATTTGGCCTCAGGGTTCCCTGGCTAAGAAACCTTCGACAACTCCTGGATCTGACCATCTGGAGTTGCCTCCCCGCCCCAAGGCTGTGTCTCTGTCTTGGGCCCTGGTGTCCTCCTCCCAGGACAGCCTGTCCTTGACCTGGGCTCCCCCTCTGCTGCAGAACGATTCCCTGATGAGGCAGATGCGGGAGCTGGAGGACCGCTTCGCCAGTGAGGCCAGTGGCTACCAGGACAACATCGCGCGCCTGGAGGAGGAGATCCGGCACCTCAAGGATGAGATGGCCCGCCACCTGCGCGAGTACCAGGACCTGCTCAATGTGAAGATGGCCCTGGATGTGGAGATTGCCACCTACCGGAAGCTGCTGGAGGGCGAGGAGAGCCGGTGAGGGTCGAGGCAGGGGTTGCGGTGCTGGGGGCCCATTTCTGCCCCTGGGGGGCTCAGGTTCACCTCAACAAGACCTGGAAACAATTTTATACAAGAGGCCGCCACTCTGCTAATTGCAGAGAATTAACCAAGGCCACCTGAGTAAAAAGCAATTTAATTAACAGCGTTTACAAAAAGAGAAATATAAAGTATTCCCTTATCCATCTTCAGAATTAAGAACCAGCAGCATAAAACCATATTCAGCAACCAGTAATAAAATATTACTGCCAGTCAAGGGAGAGATGAAAGCAGAATGGGGAACGATGAAGGAAAGGGAGGGAGGAGATGGAGACAAATGAGACAGAGGGCGAGAGAAAGCCTTGCACGTGGATAGGCCCGGAGAGGGGGAGAGACGCACACACGGACGATGTAAGCACAAGCACACATGCTCAGAGGGGAACACACAGACAACGTGCTCGTAGCAACCCACCTATAGACACAGAAAACAACTGGAAGGGCACACGATCCTTCTGGGGTGATAGAAATGTTCTATATCTTGATTTGGATTGATGGTTACATGGATGTAGATGCTGATCAAAACTCATTGAATTGTACATTAAAGATCTGTGCATTTCACTATATGTAAACTTAACCTCAATTTAAAATAGGTCAGTTGCTCCAAAAACTGGTACCCCTTGATACTTATAAAAATAATAATATATGAAAATTTTAAAAAGCAGCAGACATGTTTAGATAGAAGTTTACACCTAAAGGAAAACTTCAGATTTCCTAGAATGATATCTACATATGGATGGCCTTTGAAGGTAGCTGAGGAGTGTTGCATTTTCCCAGCCTTAGGCACAGATGGTCAGCTCCCGGAACTGGCCCGGCTGGAGGGTGCGCACACACAATGTATGTCACCCACAGCTGCTACTGTTACATCCTGCAGTGCCGGGAGCAAGAAGGAAACCTTGGGGAACTGGAGGGCGCGGTAGGGTTGGGTGTCCTGGTGTCATGCCAGCAGGCCAGAGTCGAAAATAAATGATCCTTCCAGAAGGGACTACTCCTGGGACAGATGCAGTTAGCCTTTGACTCCATTCCCTGAGCAGCATGGGCAATGGGAGTGTTGGGGTCAGTGGGACTGGGACAGCTAAGGATAGTGATTAGGGAGGACCAAGGCTAGCCTTGATGGGTGGTCACACGGAGAGATGGGAGGGTCCTTAACTCTTTGGGGGCTTGGTCTCTCCCTTTTCAGGATCAACCTCCCTATCCAGACCTTCTCTACCCTCAACTTCCGAGGTGAGTGTGTGCTAGGAGGTGGAGGTTGGGGTCACAGGGGCCAAGAGTCTAGCGTGGGTACTCCCCAAGGCCAGCCAGGAGGAGAGGATGGGACCATGGGGCCAGGGCCAGGCCTGGGGACTGGGAAGAGAGAGGGGGCCATTGCGGGTAGGTGGGGCAGTTTAGATAGAGGCAGAGAAGACACCTGACGGAGCTTTTTATCTGATTGTTTTGTGTTGTATTTTATTTTCCACATCTCTCGCGCCTTCTGGGAGTAGTACTGGGCTTCAGGAAGCAGCCTCTGTTCTGAATCCCAAACTCTGAAAGTAGCAGGGATGTCCTTGGGGGCCTGGCCGTAGATGCATCTCATACTCCCTGGGCTAGAAGGCACCCACTGCCCATTATTTGGCATGTTGTCAAGCAACGCCCCCCCCCCCGCCCCAGCTGTTTGTTGAACACCTCCAGTTTGCTGGAGCAAGATGTTGGATGCATGTTTGAAAAAATGAAGCCAAATCTTAGCAAAGCCAAACAATGAAAAGAGTGAGCTCTTAGGGCATTCTGCCACCCTGACATTAGTAATATGCAGATCGAGTGGCTTTCTAACCCCAGAGAGCAGAGAAACACATGATAATGATGCATTAGGAAAGCAAGTTGGAGTCCTTGGCAGCTTCTCCTTTCCTAGATCAAATCTTTTATATCTTCGATGTTCATTTCCATCAGGAAAAAATACACGCTGTGCTCCACCAAGTTGCAACATTTATCACAGGCTAGTTGCTTGCTAAGGAGATTCGTGAACACCAAACTCATAATACCAAGGACCTAAATTTGACCCTGCCTATAAAATTCAGAACCTCTATTTTCTGTTAGTTGTTTATATAGATACCAAGTGCGAGTCTTGCATTTAATACTGCACGATGCAAAAAAATAAAAGAGAGAGAGAGAGAAGAAAAGAAAAGAAAAAAACCTGCACGCTGATTTTTCAAATCAATAGCTCTGTGGCTGTGATAGGGCAAGCACCAGTGTTGCCATTTCACTCAGTTTTCTCACTGGGGAAACTGAGGCAGAGAGGTCAAGTGGCTGACCATCAGCACAATGAATCAGTGGCTGGCTCCTGCTCCGTCTCACTTTCATTAAGACATCAAGTTGCTCGTCCCAAGTCTTAAAGAGGGACAGGTACTATAAGGTCTTCCAAAAGAATGTCTTGAGACTGGGCTTTGGGGTTCCGCTTGGGGGAGGGGAGCCCCAGAATATACATCTGTGCAGGGCTTTCCTGGAGCCCAGAGGTGGAGAGCAAGCAAGGAGGTGTGGGTCTCCTCCACCCTCTTTTGCCACCTGCCCCATCCCCACACACAGAGCATATCTGTTGGTTCCTGAGTCCCAGGGACTGCAGAGCCACCTGCTGGGTGCTGGGCTCAAGCAGAGGTACTAAAGTCTTGTTGAAGAAGTAACAAGCCCATCTTGAGGGCGTGGGAGTCTGCCAGGGTTCTGTCCAACGTGGCCAGGGATGGAGTCCCAGTCCCTGGTGCAGCCCTGCCTGGCCTTGGTCTAGCTGAGCATGTGATGGCTCTATTACAGAAACCAGCCCTGAGCAAAGGGGTTCTGAAGTCCACACCAAGAAGACGGTGATGATCAAGACCATCGAGACCCGGGATGGGGAGGTGAGTGGTCTGTCTGGTCCCCTACCCTTGGCGGGGGCATTGGATGTATCTGGGGGTACTGTCTTCCACCAGCTGCACTGGTTCGGGCCCCTGGCTGGGGGGGTGAGAGGGGTCCCGCTGCCCTGGGGTGGGGGCGGCTCAGGTCTAAGGCTCCATCCTCTGGCTAGCGCCAGCTTGACTGGGCTTCTCTTCCTCTCTAGGTCGTCAGTGAGGCCACACAGCAGCAACATGAGGTGCTCTAAAGCCAGAGACCTGCTACCGCCAGAGACCGTCCTCGCCCCTGTACTCACTGCCTCCTGAAGCCAGCCTCCTTCCAGCCTAGGACACCTCCCCTCACTGCCTCTGACCCTTCCTCACCTACATCCCCTCATGGTCCCCACAGGGGACATGGCCCATCCCTGCCCGAACACAGAGAGTACCCCAGCCGCCTCTGCAGACCCCAGTCATGAGTCCTGGCTGTTGGAAGTGAGTGAGCCTGGCTCTTGTGCTGGACGGAGCCCAAGCTAGAGCAGTGACCCTGCCCCAACCACCTCTGTGACCTCAGGCACTAGCCTCTGGCTTTGGAGAGGGCCCTGGAACAAGGTGTTGGGACGCCGCAGGGTCAGGACTGAGCCCTGTGGACCTCCCCAACCCCCAGCCTGGGAGAGAGAAAGGGCATCCTCCTCAGCAAGCTGGGCAGGAAGCCACGGACTGGACCCTGTGGACACTGGGGGGCTTGAAATTGTCCCCATGGTCCCTTTCCTTTCCCCAGCCCAGGGTGGACTTAGAAAGCAGGGGCTGCAAGAGGGAACCCCCGAAGGTGCCGGATGTGGGAGCAGGAGAGTGAGAAGGAGAGAGGGTAGGTGAGATGCTGGAGAGGAGAGGAGAGAGGCAGAGAGCGGTCTCAGGCTGGCGGGAGGGGCACCCACCTCCCCACGCCTGCCCTCCCCCGCTGCAGGGGCTCTGGACAGAAACAATAAAGACATAAGCACAAGCCAAGCATGCCCCTGCTGTCTGGACTGCTGGGTCTCCTCTGGGGGCCCCAGGGCTCTCTTGTGCCACCCATCACCCTGAGATGGACTATCCCCCGAGGCCTTGCACCAGCTTCTGTTCCCGGAGCCGCCCAGCCTTGCCGTATGCCTGCAGCACACGGGGCAGGGAGGGCAGGACAGGGGTCTTTGTTGGGAAACCACACATACCTCCTGGTAGGCCCCACTTCCCGGACTGCCCCCTTATGCCCCCGACCCCACCTTCGGGTCAGCAGGGCCAGGGACACCACCTGCTGTTCTTTCCTAAGAACATGCTGCTCCCTACCTACTGGCTCTGAAGTTGGGCTCCCTCAGTCCCTTCTCCAAAAAAGCCAATGGCCTCATTCCATTAACCCTTCCTGAGACCCTTTTATGCACCCAGGCCAATTCAAGAAAAGTGATATTCAGAAAAAATGGAAAGATCTATATTGTGCTTGGATAGGAAGGCTCAATACTCTAAAGGTGCCGATTCATCCTCCATTCCTTTATAATTCCAATGCAATGCAATCTCAATTAAAATACCAAAGGAAAATGTTAAGAGAACTGGGGAAGATGGGTGGGGTGGGGGTGGGGGGTATAGGACATGCAATAAAAAATTAGGAATCGTGGGATAAAACATTGAAATATATTATGAAGTAACTAAAATAGATTTGTTAATGAAGAAGAAATATACAAATATTAATGGGAAAAATAGAGTGTTTAGAACA
>RJWJ010036803.1:0-15940 GCA_004363605.1 Indri indri | reverse complement strand
CTGAAATACTGATCTCTGTACTTTAATGTCCTTTCTCTCTTTATTCAGCTTTTATTTTGGATGTCACTTTCCTGAAAAGAGCAACAGAGACAGACAGATTTCCAGGCACACACATGCGTGCGTGCGCACACACACACATAGAAAGAGACCGCATAGTATTTATTGAGAAATATTTAGCATTCTAAATCAACTAGAATGTCTGAGTTCTAGATACATTCATCTCAATGAATAGCTGTGTGACTAAAAATGTTTTAATATCTCTGGATATAAATTTCTTCATTTTAATTTTTATCTGTAGTTTATGAACATCTTTTTTCTGAGATCCATGAATTTTAATTTATATTTTATTTTTAATATAAGGTCATTATTCACCTTAGTTATATTCTAGAAAGGCACTAGGAACACTGAATTAGCAAACACTAACCCATTGCTCCTAGGAAAAATACAAACACACACACATATATATCTCACAAAATGTATAATCTTAAATCGTGGCAACTCGTTTTGGAAGATTCTATTTTCTTTATTTTACAAAAGAGAAAATCAAGTTCAAAGTATTAAGGGATTTTCCTGAGGCTACCCGCTACGGGTGCCAGATCTGGGTTTCAAACCTCCTCCAACTGACCCCACTATAAGAGCTTCTTGCACTATACTGCCCTACCCTCAACCGTTTTCATCTCAGGTCATCTCTGTATGAGATCTGAAACAAGAAGGCAGAGGGTCTTGTTATATCTCATCTGGGAATGTGTGAGTTGGATGTTTCAAAATTTTTGCATTTCTGCACATGTCCAGAATGTCATGTGCATAAAAGTGGAGTAAGTATTGCTTTGGGGGCTACAAATAAGTTTTAGTAAATAGGTGTGTTTGCAAATCTGGAATATGTGAATAATGAGATCAACTGTATTAACTTTTAAAACAAACGTGAAAAAAGGCATAATTATAGTATTATATCACATGCAACATAATAAAATACCATCTGCATTTCAGCGCAAATGCTAGCGTATATTTTAACTTATTGAGAAAAACGTCATTAATTAGAAAGTTGTCAGCTCTACATTGGTTTCTCTCAATCTTTCTCGCTCTTTCCTTTTTAATGTATGCCTGTGCATGTACACACATGTAAAAACGTACTGGGAATACATTTCTCAGCACATGCATGCCTTCCTCAATTACATATCAGAAAAGACTCAATGCATCTGTTTGGCGCATGTTCTCATCAGGCATGATAGTCACTAGCAGTGAGTTCGGGGGAAAGGTATGTGGAACTGAGATTGTCTCATAGGAGGTCTGACCTGATGCTGAGGGGAGGAGGTGCTCCTTTGAAGGATGAGTAGGAGTTACCAGGCACAAAGTGGGGGGAGGGGGGTTGGAGAATGGAGGACTCCAAACAATGGAATCAACATGCAGAATACCTTCTGGGGGTGTAAGCCTAATGTGTGGAAAGAGAAGACAGAAGCTGAGTGATGCTGAGCACAAGAGAGCCAGACTGCGGAGAGATGGTTAGGGGCCAGGCCTCGCAGAGCCCTGTAGGTCTTTAATAAAGGAGTAATGGAAAGAAAGTATATGTTCTAAGCAGAGGGCATGGTAGTTAAATACAATTTTTGGAAAGGTCCATCACTATGTTATGTAGATAAATGATAAAAGAGAGGCAGGGATGGATTTGGGAAAGATTAATTAGAAAGTTATTTCTGCAGATCAGAGATGGAATTCTGGTGGCTTCTACTAAGAACAGAGTGAGACAGATGAAGATAAAACTGATTTGTGTATAATTTTATTATATTGTCATTTGAATGAAATTTAAGATTCAGAGAAGAAAATATTTTTGCATGACTACTTGCATGCATTCTTCAAGACACAATTTCTACATTGTAAAGCTATGAGGAAATAACTACACAATCAAAGATATAAATAATGATAGCTGTTGCCATCTGCAGAATATCTTTAATATCACTGGAGTACATTTGGCCCATTTTGGTACTGATATATGATGAGGGGGAAAGGAATCTATGGAGGAGGTAATGTAATATATCCAGTCCCAATCAAGATACAGTTTTAAATTTGTGAAATAAGACTCTTATGTGTGTCATATATATGTATTTAAATGCATCCTCTCCTTACATACCATCTGGCACAATGGAAGCTAAGTGAGTCAGTCAATTATCAGGAATATACCATATCAAAAAGATTAGGATTTATTATCTTAGCTCAAAGTAGGTACACCATTTTTCAATGCTAAAAGAAAAACTTTAAAATGGTAACAGTTTTATAGTCAGGTTTTTCTCCAGCTAGTTTAGGATTATTTTTCTTCAAGTATCACTATTCCTGCTTGGCATAAGACCACCATAGGAACCTTGACAGTTCCTGTCAGATTATTAATATTTCCTGTGTTTTCACAGCAGGAGATTTAACAACCTAAAGAAGACCATGGCAGGCATGATTTCAACTCATTTGCTTTCCCCAAACTCTTTGTGCAGTGACCACGCATTCCATTCAAGACCCTAAAATAGAACATAATTCTGCCAGCGTGTCTTGACAAATTGTTATTTACAGGTTGGATTTTTTTAAATGCACCATAGCAACATGTTCTCTTTAGAATGGAAATACAGGAAGATGTCTGATTCATTGTGAAGACAAAAGCACACACCATCACAGTATATCTACCAGATGTTCTCTTCACAGGCAGAGAAAAAACATGGCAAGTTACTGTATCCAGCTGGTTCCTAAATCATTCTGAAATTCTCCCTGTCTACTCCCAAAAGATGTAAATTGGCCTATAAAGAAAACAGCAGGTAACATGACTATAAATAAAGGCCCCAGAAAAACTCATATTGCAGGAAGAAGCTAATGAAAACTAGGAAAAAATGACTGTTATTTAAGTAAAGTAGGCAAATTAAGATCTCTCTATGAATTTATTATTATATACAGAGGGTTTAATGTTCAATCAGCCAGTAGGTAGTTATCTTTTGCTTCTTTTATTCTCTACCCAACATTTCTTTATTTTCCAATTTACCAGATCTTTATTTTGACTTTGCCAAAGGTCTTTCAAAGATGGAGCACAGTGAATAATTGCTACAGGCAGTTTTTTTAAAGAAATATCTGAAGTTCTGGATTTTGATATGACATGCAAAGAGCTTAGAAGTTGTCGCTCCCATCCTCACCACAAAATAAAAAGCTGAACAAACTAAAAATCAACAACTCTTCTTAGATTCATTTTAGAATTGATTTCACAGAGCAAAATACTATCCCCAAAACTGGAAAGAAAGGTAGTTGGGTATAAAGAATCACAGCTTATGGGCAGAAAAAGGCCAGGAGCAGAAGCCCACAGCTGAAGCTAGAATTGACAGGAACACGTTGAACTGTAAGTGGCAAGTTGCTGGAGGCTTAGTGTGCACTAGATCTCAGGGAACCCCAATTAGGGGGACCCGCAGTACTTTCTTGAGTTTTACTTCCCAGGAACACTACCATTCTAACTATGAAGATTTGAGAAAAATCTCCTATGCTTCAAGCAGAAAAAGGAGAAAAGTAACCATTTGGAAATAAGATAAGAGTTCTTTGTTCTCCTTAATAAGACCTGTACTCAAAATAAGCTATTTTACCAGAGCCTAACTAACTGGGGTTTTACCAAAGCCTAACCAATCTGGGGAAGGGGTAACTACAGCCTCCTCTAGCCTTCGATGTGATGGAGGGGAAATAACAAATTCAGACTCATTAAAAGACCAAAACTCAATCATGAGATTATCAAATGTTTCCTCTTCCCCCCACATTATCACCACACCATAAACAGGAGATTATAGGTAAAATACTGTAATTCTCAGATGCTATTTTAGAAGGGTCTAGGAAAACCCAAAGGCAACAAAAAAAGACAAAAAAGAACATTAGAGGGAATTTTATCTCCTGACAGTACAACTACAGCAAACAGTGAACACAGCCTTACTCTTAGCAAAATAAACATGAAACTTTACACTGAAAGCCTGTCAAACTCAGTTCTTTTACCTGATGCATCATGTTTAGCCTTCAACAAAAAATGACGAGGTTTGCTGAAAGGCAAGATAAGCACAGTCTTAAAGGACAAGGCAACTATTAGAACCAGACTCAGATATGGCAAAGAGGTAAGAATTATCCAAATGAATGTGATTAATATGCTAAAAATTCTAATGAAAAGAGTGGACAACATGTACGAAAAGATGGGTAATGTAAGCAGAGGGAAAGAAACTCTAAAAAATAATAAAAAAGAAATGCTATAAATCAAAAACACCATGACAGAATGAAGACCATTTTTCATGGGCTCATCAGTGGACTGGGCATGACTGAAAAGGAATTTGTGAGCTTGAAGACACATCAATAGAAACTTTTGAAATGGGAAAGCAAAAACAAAGAGAGTGACAAGAATAAAACAGAATATGCAAGAACTATAGGGCAATATGAAAGATGTAACATACATGTCATGGGGATACCAGAGGAGAGAGAATATCAGAAAGAGAGAATGGAACAGAAAAAAATATTAGAAGTGATAATGACTGAGAATTTTCTAAAATAGTGACAGACACTAACCACAGATACAGGAAGCTCAGAGAATGCTAACCAGGATAAATACCAAAATAATCTACACCTATTTTCTGCAGTATATCATATTCAAACTGCAGAAAATCTAAAACAAATAGAAAATCCTGTAAGAAGGCGAGGAGAAGAGGAACAGAATAGGAATTACAACGCACTTCTCTTAAAAAATCATGCAAGAAAAAAAGAGAATGGAGTAAGATATTTAAAATGTTAAACAACAACAATAAAAAGTCAAACTAGAATTCCGTATCTAGCAAATTATCCTTCAAAATGAAGGAAAAATAAAGACAATCTCAGAAAAACAAAGCTAAATGAATTTGTCACCAGTAGAACTACCTTGCAAGAAATGTTAAAAGAAGTTCTTCAAAGAGAAAGAAAATTATATGGGTCAGAAACGCAGATCTACATAAATAAAGGAAGATTGTTAGAGAAATAATAAATGAAAGTAAAACATTTTTTATTTTTCTTATTGTTGATTGATGTAAGAGATAACTGTTTAAGCAACAGTAACAATGTATTAGGTCATTAAACATGACATGTCTGATTTCAAATCAAAAGTGTAGTTTATTATATCTCAAACAAGAAGCAGTACAATTAATCAATATATGTGCCTAAACTATTGACACAGCTTTGCCATCTTAATGGTAGCTTGTTTATGCCAGCAACAAAGAAGCCTGGAGAGAGAGTGGTAATGAAATGGCAAAAGGCATTTTCCATCCACAGCTTATTGAGAATTGAATATTTTTCCTTGCAAGAAGTGGTCCAAAGCCTGGAAGAAGGGGTAGTCAGTTGGTGCAAGGTCTGGTGAATATGTGGATGACAGAGAGTTTCTAAGTCCAGCCTATGTTGTTTGCACAGCTTTGTTTGTGTGACATGTGATCAAGCATTGTTTTGCAAGAGGATTGGCCTGTCTCTACTGACCAATCTCAGCTGCTTCATCACAAGCATCCTCATTTTGTCCAATTGGTTGCAGTGTACATTTGTTGTAATCAGTTGACCAGATTCCATGAAGCTGTAGTGGATAATACCAGCACTGGACCACCAAACAGACACCATTAGCTTTTTTTGATGAATATTTGGTTTTGAACTATGTGTCAGCACTTCATCTTTATCCAACTGTTGTGCTGAACTCTTGTAATTGTCAAAGAGAATCCATTTTTCATTACATGTAACAATACAGTGTAGAAATGGTTTGCTTTTATGCCATGACAGCAAAGAAAGTCATGCTTCAAGACAATTTCTCGGCTGACACTTGTTTAATTCATGCAGAACCTTTCTATCCAGCTTCTTTACTTTGCCCATTTGTTTCAAATGATCCAATATTGTTGGAATAGTAATGTCAAACCTTGTTGCTTATGGACAGGTTGAGACGTGCAGGTTGAGATGTGTAGGTTGAGATGGCTTCATTTGCACTACAACTTTCACCTCATCATTACCCACCTTGGTCTCAGGTTGCCCACATGACTCATTTTCAAGATTAAAATCACCAGAACAGAATTTCTCAAACCATCCATGTATTGTGCGTTCGTTAGCCACATCCTTCCCAAACACTGTGTTCATATTTCAAGCTGTCTGTGCTGCATTAGTTCCATGACAGAACTCATGTTCGAAAATAACACAAGTTTTCAACTTATTCATGATTTTACAAAAATTGCTCCAAAAAAATTGAAAGATAATCACAAACCAAAATGTGCATTTGAAAGAATGAGAATGTATCTTCTCAAGAAACATGAAACAAGAAATATCAAAGTGAAATGTCAGAGATATTGACTGTCAAACTTAGTACTTAAGGAAATAGAACATTTTATACTTAATAACCTAATATTTGACAATATAACTTATGACTATGTGAAATGAATGACAGCAATGTTATATCAGAAGGGGTGAAGAAATTAGGAATACTTGGTTATAAGGTACTTGTGCTACACATGAAGAGGTATATTGTTGTTTGAAAGTTACTTGGATTAGTTGTAAATGTATAGTGAAAACCCTAGGGCAACCATTAAAATTTCTTAAAAATATGTATATCTGATACGTTATGACAAGAGAGAAAATGAAATCATATAAAGTGCTCGATTGAAACCAGAGAAGGAAGGAAAACTGGGAGATATAAAAGAAGGGGGAAAAAAATGACAGAACAAATAGAAAAATGTTAGAAATATGGTAGACAATAATCCAGTTATATCCATGATCACTTTAAATGGACAAAATATACCAATTAAAAGATAGAGACTGTCACAGAAGATAAAAAACAAGAAATAAGAATATGTCGTTTACCCCTATAATATTCTGAAATAAACAAAAGAATATGTTGTTTATAAGAAAGCCACTTTAAATGCTAAGATATAGGTAAATTAAAAGTAAAGGGACAGACAAAGATATGCTAACAGTAATTTTAAAAAAGCTAAAAGAGCCATGTTAATTTTAGACACAGGTGAAACACCTGATTTCCATTTTTATGTGTATAACCAATACTAATAGAGGGGTTAGTACCTACTGGACTGTTCTGTTCCTACCAGAACTGAAATATTGTTCTAAGTATTTGACAAATCTTAATCCATGATTCAATTAATAGCCACAGAAATTCTTTGTGGTAGGTACTATTATTATTATTACCAATTTGTAGATAAGTAACAGAAGAATCCATATATCAAGTAACTTGCACTCTACTATGAGTAGTCAGTATTGAACCCAGGCAGGTGTGCTCCAGAATCTCTTCCTTAAAAACTACACCACATGCCTTCCTACTGCCGTTCATTTGTTTAGTATCATTGTTTCTTACTGTGAAGGTATTCGAATTCTATGTTGAGGAATATGAGCAATATAAATAATTACTGTAATAAAGAATGTCATAATATGAATATCTAAATTGCAGTTTTTACATCTTAATTGTGCTACTTAAAATTAAATGTTATCTGAGATATTGGAAGGTACATTGATACCTCTAAAGATTTAGAACAGTATTGCCCTAATTGTTTCCCTGCCTAAGGTAATGTAGACTCCCCAGCCTACTAGGCTTATTCTCTGATTATTGTTTTATTGTTGTTTTGTTTTGTTTTGTTTTATTTTTTTGAAAGAATCCTATTTCATAGCCTCTTTGAGGATATTTTCTTTCTGTTTCTTGAATTACGTATGTTTCTTTTGGGGTCATTTTTTTTTTCTTATTGTTATTCTTATAGAATGTCTACCTCATTATAAGTTTTCCTTCAATGTCTGGGGATGGTAATATGATTTAGCATTTATATTTATGAACAATGTAGGAAAACTGACCAAGAAATCATACATAAGGACAGGACTGGTTGAATAGACTTTGGAACTTCTGCATGAAAGCAGCTTTATCCTGAGGTACTAGCACCTCAAAAAATTGATTTGGTTATCACAAAATTATTTACTTAGTATTTTTGTAGAAGAGCACTCCAATACATATCCTGGGATAAATAACTGGAAATTCAAAATTATGGTGAACAAGATGATAAAACTTGACTTTCCCATATGTGGGTTTTGTTTTCAGCTCTATTTCTCTGTCAACTTACCAATTACACTCACCATCTTTAAGTTATCATCCTCTCTTGGCATGATGCCTTATGTCACTATTTCCTTCTTTGTCTACATTCTAGATTATTTTTCCACTCCTGTATTTAACTGCTTAATCACCTCCCCACCACCCACCTGATTTATGCTTTCCATAAGTATATGCATATCTCACATTTTCCAATGGTCTTCTCCTAGTCTCTTTATAATTAAGGATTGTAACTTTGTAATTTTTTTTTTATTTCAGTAGATATTCAGTGGGTGGAAGTGTTTTTTGTTACTTGGATGAATTATATGGTGGTGAAGTAAGGGCTTTTTTTGTACTCATCACCCAAATAGTGGACATTGTACTCAATAGGTAATTTTGATCCCTCATACTCGTCTCACACTCGCCCTTCTTAGTTTCCACTGTCCATTATACCACTTTGTATGACCATATATACCCATAGTTTAGCTCCCACTTATTAGTGAGATCATGTGGTATATTTTTTCCATGACTGAGATACTTCACTTAGAATAATGGTCTCCAGTTCCACCCAAGTTGTTGCAAAAGACGTTATTTCATTCCTTTTTATGGCTGAGTAGTACTCCATGGTATATTTATACACCACATTTTCTTTATTCATTCATCAGTTGATGGGCATTTAGGTTAATTAAATATCTTTTCAATTGTGAACTGTGCTGCAATAGACATTCGGGGGCAGGAGTCTTTTTGATTTAATGACTTCTTTTCCTTTGGGGAAATACCCAACAGTGGGATTGCTGAATCAAATGATAGGTCTATTGTTAGTTCTTTGAGGAATCTCCATACAATTTTCCATACAGGTTGTACTAATTTACATTCCCACCAACAATGTATAAATATTTCCTTTTTACCACATCTGCACCAATATCTATTATTTTTTGTCTTTTTAATAATGGCCATTCTGACAGGGATAAGGTGGTATCTCATTGTGGTCTTAATTTATATTTCCCTTATGATTTGGGATGTCTACTAATCAAGATGTACTTTAGAGTACTGAAATTTAAAATTAGTTTAGATGAGGGAGATGAAAAATTCTAAGTTGTAACTGGATGTGGAAGGGAAAAATAAAAGAACAAATTATACAAAATTTAAATTTGAGATTCGTTTTCAATTTCCAAGGAGAGAGATCAAGTATTTAGTTTATATACAAATTTAAATCTCAAAGAATAGTATAAGACGGATATGGGTAAGATTCCTTAGCCAAATAATGTAGAATGAGAAAAGGATCTAGGTAATGCAAAAACAAAATTTTCAAAGTTTAGAAGATAAGAATCTTTTGGGAAAAAGACAGGACTCAATTATGTTGAGTTCTGTGGTTTTCAGTACCATAAATATGGGATGCTCTTCATTACCAGGTTGAAAGTATCTGCAAAAGTTTAAATGAAGCCCAGATTATACAATACAAACTTATCAACCCACTTCTCACTAAATAGAGAACAGGAAAGTTCTGCCCAGGTGAGCATCACCAAGCAGGTGAGAGTAGGGAGATGAAATCATGGAGTGCCCAGTATACATTTTTTGTGGTATATTTAACTTTCCAAGATATCCTGCCACTAACTCCCTTCCAGTAAAAGAAGGGATTAATGATAAACCGAAGAAAGTTGGTCATTCTACGGATCCAAAACAATTTTGGGCTTGTTTTCTTGTTAAATTCTTCTGCCTTCAACTTTGTCATAGTTTCAACCTGACACTTCTTGGACATCACTGTGTTTATGAACCAATCTAAAAACCTGAGCAATGCATATTTATACTATGGGTCATGGTAATAGCTGTGCCGATTCTGTTTCCTCTGCTCTAGTACAAGTTGCTGTCTGGTCACCACATTGCCTACCTTCCCTTTGTCCCATCACTCCCCATCTAGAGAGCAAAACTGGACACCCACCGTGCTATGATATAGGTCAACCAAATGAAGGAGGATAAGGGGTTACCACATAGCAAAACACATGCTGCTCTCGCTTATGGTTCCCACATGTGAAAGCTTTCCTTTAAAGACCTGACTTAATGCATGTGCTTGTATTAGTTAAGTCATAACATTCTCTATATTTTTTATTTTCTCAATTTTTGAAACTGGCACGATGATGTTATAATGCACCATATGCACGTTATTGCCCTCACCGTAGGTGTCTATTGATAGTATGCATTCTACTATGATTCTATTATAGAATGGAGCAGAAACATTGTGTTTGGTATACGTTCTACTTGTAAAAGAGAAATACTGTGAAAAGATTTAATACTATTCGTCTGCAGATTAATGTTTCCTGTGTTTTAAAAGGCATGTTACACAGCAGCAGATGAATGGTATAAATATTTAATTTAAGTCAGCCATAGCCTGATGGCAAGAAATGACCTTACCTTCAACTCAACAGTGGGGCCCAAAGCATCTATTGTTTTCATTTTACGGGAATTCAATGAAGAATATTATTTCTCGGTTCAATTCACAAAACATTTATTGAGTGCTTATTATATGTAAGGATTTTTGGGGGGCTTGGCAATGGAGAGTTTCAAACATGAATATGTAAAGTTGTGTCTATAAGAAGCTCACAACCTGGTTGTCCAAACAAGCATCCGCCGCAAGCTGTGATGCATATCATACCAGGGTAACTGCTACGATAGAGAAAACAGAGTCATCGAGAATGTGGTGGGAAGATTTTGGGCATGCTTTCACTAACGAGGTACAATTCAGATGAAATGTGAAAAAAGACTTGTATTTCAAATAGTACAAGATAGGG
The DNA here is from genome assembly GCA_004363605.1 of Indri indri. Taxonomy (NCBI): domain Eukaryota; kingdom Metazoa; phylum Chordata; class Mammalia; order Primates; family Indriidae; genus Indri; species Indri indri. Next base: position 5,095 of record RJWJ010036803.1, on the reverse strand, counting down.
TACTTTCAGTTGAGCAAGTAATCTGCCTGCTACATTTCAGTGCTGAGTGCATGTCTTTGATTACTTACTAAACCTCTTCCTCGTGTATGTCCTGAACTCATGAATGACAGCATCCTTGAGGAATTTTTCCAAGTCAGAAATGTGACAAGCCTCCTTGATCCCTTTTTTTGAATTATTTGCCCACAAAATTTTCTGTTACCACGTCCTGTCGGTTTTATCTTTAAATATTTCTCAAATTTGTCCCTTCTTTTTTAACCTCACTGTCTGCCGGTGCCTAGCTTCAGATAGTTCTAATTCCGTGTCCGTGTTACTTAAAACTGTCTCTTAAGCAATCTGTCTCTAATCTATTCCCAGGCACAGTGTATCCTCTACATTTGAGCCAGAATGAACCTTAAATGGGAAATATAACAGTGTTATAATCCTGCTCAAAATTCTTGAATTTACCTTCAAGGCTCTATTTCAAACTCTTTGGTCTGCTAGAAAAGGTCCTTCGTGATTTGGCTTGAACTTTCCAACTTCATGACTTTCACTCAGAAATTTTTGCTGTTTATGGTCCAGTGTTCTTCAGTCTTCCAATCAGTCTCTCGCTCTGTCTCTCTCCCTGTCTCTCATAACACTTGCACGCGCACACACACACACACACACACACTCCTTTGTATTAGTGATTCTTTGCTGAGAACACCATTCTTCTTGTTTTTCTACTTAGCTGACTCTTTTTACACTTTAAGAATTACTTTATTCTTCATGACAGTACATTTTTTGGCAAGTGGACGCTCTATTTGACCTTCAAAACCATGTCTAAATTATATGCTAGTCCTACATGTCTCCACGGCATGCTTTGTATATCTCTGTCATATCATTTATCACAATATTATAATCATCCATTTGTTTTTCATTTGGCCGTCATGATCAACTTGAGAGCAGTGTCATATCCAGACATATACTTTTTAGTTTGATCTCGTGCACTTTACCCATTATCTGTGCATAGTAAATACGATGTTTCTTATGTAATGAAGAATAAATACGTAAGCAAGCAAAAGAATAAAGGTGGATATTTTTTGTTTGCTCTGTTCCATTTCATTCAAGGACCCAACTTTGCCCCATTGTGATGGTCTTGTTGAAGTTGCAAATCACAGTGTTTGATTTTCTGGATATAGAGACATACAGGCAGTCCAGAATATTTCACACATGAGGTATCCAATAGATTCCTGATGACCACTTCTTAAAATATTTTAGATGCTATTCAGGCACCAAAGGAAGTATTAGATTAAAATTCAGGTTATATGAGTCAATGAAAATGAGTTTGGGGAAAATGTAGCCTTCTCGTAGTAGGGACTTACTGTTGCCTACACAGGAGCCATTTACCATGCCATCCATGTTGGCTTTGCCTCAATTTTATTTTGGTGCTTAATCTTTCCTACATGATTTATACTGAAATTGCTGTTAGTCTAAACCAATCATCTTCTACCATTCACCATGGTTAGTTTAGAGGTCAAGGTGATATGAAGTAATGTTTCCTGGGGAGTTTTTAAGATATTTTATACTCTTAACAAGAGAAGTATAGGAAGAAACAGTCTTTTTACATGAGATTGAGGATTTTACCTCTCCCATGTCACTCCTGGAATGGTGGTGGTCACCCTGAGATGAGGTATATAAGCCTGAAGACAAGATACATGCAGAGAATGGCAGAGTGAAGAGATTCAAAGAAACTGCATTCACGATGGTGATATTAAGTTGGTGGATGAACTCTCCTGGGCTATTCAATGCTGAAAATTCTTGTTATGTGAGATGGTAAATTTTCCTTATTTCCTTATTGTTCACTGAGGTGAGATAGAATTTTATGTTATTTGTAGCCATAATTGTCTTAATTGATGCTCATGATATTATTCAAAGTAGTGAAATTAAAAATCACATTCAATTGAAGGATTGATATTTTTTTACTTTAGCTGTTGTAAGCATCATTCAAACTGTTCATATATTTTGGTAACCATAAATTTTCCCAAAATTCAGTCAAATTACTTGAAAGTTAAACAAAAGAAAGTTAATACTAAATGCCAGGGTATGAATTATAGAGAACTAGACTTAGGTAGTCAACTGATAAGTATGTAATGCATTAAGATTTGATAGAAGATTCAAAAGAAATATTTGGGGAAACATGATCTAGACTTAAACCCTTCATAGAATATTCACTTACAGCTATGCAATATAATCTCACCTCACTAAAATATGGATTTACTTGGATATGAGGTATCATAAAGTGATCAAAAGTAGTATGACTGAGAAAATATATTTTTCCAAAGACTAGGAAATTGATTGTGTCATTTTATTTTCCTTTTAATTAAATATAACTATCATGTGTAAATTTCCATATTATTAATTAGGCCAGAAGAAAACTATATTTCATACACATTAATAATTGTTTAAAGTAAATTTGCTTTATATCTGAATCAATCAATGATGTATGTATATGAAATTTTCAGTTTATGAGATGAATAAAGAACTCAGCATCACATGAAAAAAAATAAATAAATAAAAAATAAAAATAAAAAAAAATAAAAAAAAAGAAATTTTCAATATAAACATTAACTTCATTTTTCAAGCATAAATATATTACTTTAGATAATTGTCTGGTGGGTATATAATGTACCAGAAAATAAGGAAACTAATCTAAATCTTTGGAACAAAAATATTCATCTTTAAAATTGAAATGCTACAAAATACCTTTATATGCCAAATGAGTTTAGAAAAATTAAGGAACATGTCCTAGAATATACTAACAAATAGCTTAAAGATGAATTAAATCCAGATTTATCCACTTCCAAAACTTACACACTTTCTATTTATACTCCACCACGCAATATTAAGTAGGGGAATCCAGTGTTTAGTAAAATTTTTAGTAAAATTGGTTAGAACTGATTTTATTTTCTTTTGGTAGCTGCATTCTTTGTACACTGTAGCAAGAATGTCTAACATCATGACTTATTGCAAAGTTGCATTCATATACATAAAAATGCAGAGTGGATTTTGGAAGAAATAATTATTTGGTCTAGAGAAAGGCAAAAGACAAAATGTTGATTAAGAAGATAGTTAAGATGTGGGAAAATACCGTGAAATACTACACAATATTTTAATAGGTATCATTATTCCAAATGTACAAGAGTAAAAATAACCAGTATATTTATCCTATACCAAATAATTCACCTTCAGTTTCCTAAGGTTTCCCTCCATGCTAATACAGTGAACTTTAAACAAAAATGCCAATGAAAATTATTTGATATAAAGTAAACTTGTCTGCAACTTAGATTTTCCATAAAACAAGGAAAAATACACATGTTAAATTTGTAACTTAAGTTATATTAGGTTATACTTCCTGTATTATATTCCCTATATTAGGTTATATTCAACATAATTAATCTCTCTCCTTTTACTAAAAGATTTTTCTCTTCCAAAATTTGTGAAATTTATCTTACTAATATTCTAGACCCTTTTCTCAGGTGCTTGAGTGCCTAGAAAGCAAAACATGGTTACACAGACTACTGTTTCAAGATGGCAGACTGAACCCATATATTTACCTTGATTCATAAACAGTAAAGATTTTTAACATACTTGAAATTTTGATGAATTTATAGAAAACAGAAAGTGACTGAAGTTGAGTAAGTTGAGTAAAGCTGCAAAATCCTAGCTGAGACTCTTCAAATTCTGAAGTGACCCTTAGGATGATTGAGATTCCTGTGGAACCTCTCTCTTGCTTCACGTGGAAATGACAGTCACTCAATAATCAGTGATTCACCATTGATTACTCACTGATATACTATGAAAGGAAATATAGGAGTAAGTTTCACTCAAAAAATACATATTCAGTTATGAACATACTGGGATTGAGATGGCTGTGAAATATCTATAGGAAAATATCTAGGCAGACCACAAAGTGAATATTTTCTAAGCCACACTGCCCAATTCTAAATTCTACAAGTTCTTAGTTCCATTTTTTTAGTCTCATAATACAATGCGTTATACTTAACATGCCCTAATTAAATTTTGTGCCATACTTTTAAAATTGTTATTTTTAAAATCTTCTCATGAATTATAATCAATTGAAATTTAATTCTGGAATTTAACCCTGGTCACTTGTCCAGAAATGGTGGATCTGATAAATATAGACACTCAACAAATATTAGTGAATGGGTAGAATGGAATATAATCAATTAAGTGCAAAAATTAATGGGTGCATGAAATAATAGCTTCCTATGTACATATTGCTCTTAATGGATGGTAATTTCAAAAAAAAGGTATATATGCTAAGTTTAAATTTTTCCATGTATATTTTAAGTTTGTATTCAATAAGTAAGAGATTGAGAGTTATTTTTCCTTCTTTGATGTTGTGTTATGAGTTGAACCAGAGAATCATCCAACATGACCAAGTGTTGAAATTACTAACCTTGTTTACATCCCTAGATACCATTATTACAGCTTTCGACCTGGAGATGTCAGCAGTCCAGTAGTGGCAACATTTTCTGGGGCAAGCACTAACTCAATTAATCTTTCTTCAATTGTCATAATTGATGAGTTCGCACAGAGTCTCCTTTCTTTTGTCTTCTAAAATAATCTTATCAACAATAAAGGCAAGGGAAATATGAAAGAGCAAAGCATTTTTATAAGTTCCAAAGTCTGAGCTGATTTTTATCCCCTCCTCATAGACTCTTTCTTTGCTCGGTACTTCTTTTTAGTAGCACATCTGACACTGGATGTCTGACCTCTGCTACTCTAATAGTTGTTAATGGAAACTTCACCTCATGCAAAGATAAAATGGATTTTTGGCAGCTGTGAGAGATTATGAAGAGTAAGACCAATCTTAGTTGGAATAAGAAGAAAAGAAGTCATCTGTACCTTAAACTACTCAGCTGGTTTTCATTATACATCAAGCCTACATTTATTACAAAGAGGGTAGCCAAGAGACAGACATTGATAGGTCTCTGCACTTAGAATAAGAAGGCCAGTACTTGATAAATTCTACTTTTCATCTTGACTTGAGTTCAAATGACTCTTAAATCTTTTGAATTAAAATGGCATGTATCTGGGAGACAAACTCAGGAAG
>RJWJ010036802.1:0-15873 GCA_004363605.1 Indri indri | reverse complement strand
CAGCAGACTGAGGGGTACTCAGACTGTGAGATCTCTGCCCACCAGCCCTCCCAGGTGCTGCTTGCCTGGGGACTCCAGGAGAGCAGGGAAAATCCTGAGGTGGAGTGAAATCAATCTAGCTTGGGCACCCTGTAGGTGATTCAAGACCAGCACCCCTCCCGCTGGCAGGGTCAGGGATTGATCTCCAGGGCCCAGGGGAGAGGCCTACAGATGAGACCACATACACCCAGGTCAGGATTGCACTGCCCCGGGGCACAGAAGAGAGATCTCTGAAAGAGCTAACTGAGGAGTGTGCATCTTCAGGGGCAGATCAGCATGCCTTAGCAGCAACCCTCCTCCCAAAAGAGGGCTGTGCACCAAGTTCAGGCTGCGATCCTGGGTAGGGAACCTCCCGGCCCATGTCACAGCCAGGGGAGATTCATCAGCCTGAGGTGCCGCTTGCTGGAAGGGGCCTGGGAGAGGCCATGGAGAGGGGAAGAGTGAACGGGAGCAAGACCTGCTCCAGAGTGCGGGTCTTGGATAGCCCCACCCACCAAGCTCAGACTTTCAGTTGAGTGGTGCCATTTCAGCCCCTCCCAGCAGCTTTGCACAGAAACAAAGAGCAGACCTTTGACCCCTGCTAACAGCAGTTTTGGAGCCTGAGGGCAGGCTTACCCAAGCCAGCCCCACCCAGAGTAACTCCTGGTCCTACCACCACTGAGGTGGAGAATAAGGACACACCTGGAAATCCCAGGGCCTCACCCACCACCTGAGGCACAAGAGGGCCTCTCTAGAGGAACAGCTAGCTACAGGACCCAAAAACAGCACTGCGGCTTGCTCCTCCTTGCAAGTGCCACCTACTGACAGGGAGGTCATTCTGCACACCCTTTTACTACATCTACTGATTCATCATAAAGGGCGTGGTTGAATCTCACCCACAAACACCACCTACTGGCTCAGAGACTAAACAGAGTGTGTCATTATCCAAAGGAAAATTTAAAGGCAAGAAGGAACAAGTGATCCGGATGGGAAGGAACCAGCAAAAGAACTCTGGAAGTATGAAGACTCAAATGGAAAGCACACCCCAAAGAGGAGCAACAGCTCTCCAGCAATGGACTTTAACAAAACTCAGAATACTAAAATGACAGAAGAAGAATTTCAAACATGGATTGTAAGAAAACTGAATGATATGCAAGAAAAAATGGATAACCAGCACAAAGAAATCATAAAAAAATTCCAGGACTTGGAATAAAAATTCACTAAAGAAATTGAAATATTAAAGAAAAATAAAACCAATCTCCTGGAAATGAAGGACTTATTCAGGGAACTACAAAACACCGTGGAAAGCCTCAAGAACTGGGTAGATCAAACAGAAGAAAGAATCTCAGAGATTGAAGACAACTCCTTCCAATTAAATAAGCAAGTCACCGAAATCGAGCAGAAAATTAAGAGAAAAGAAATAAGCCTACAAGAAATGTCGGATTATGTGAAAAAACCGAACCTGAGGGTGATAGGGGTTCCGGAAGGTGAAGAAGAAAACACTCAAGGGCTGGATAAGCTAGTTGAAGAATTAATACAGGAGAATTTCCCATGCCTTGCTAAAAATCTAGATATATATGTACAAGAAGCTCAACGGACCCCAGGGACATTCAATGCACATAGGAAGACACCACGTCAGGCAGTCATCAGATTGACCAAAATAGCCACTAAAGAGGCCCTTCCATGAGGTGTAAGGCAAAAGAAACAAGTAACATACAAAGGAAAGCCCATCAGAATAACTCCAGATTTCTCAACTGAAACCCTATAAGCAAGAACAGACTGGGGCCACATTCTCACTCTTCTGAAACAGAATAATGCCCAGCCTAGAATCTGTACACTGCAAAACTAAGTTTCATATATGAAGGAGCGATAAAGACATTATCAGATAAGCAAAGATTGAGGGAATCCACCAAAACAAGACCAGCTCTCCAACAAGTACTCAAAACAGAATTACACAAGGATCAGCACAATAAACACTCTTGAAGGTGAAATCACTCAAAAGTTAAAGATCAAAGGCCAGATTCCACAAGGGATCAAGAGAGAAAACAAAGCAACAAAATGTGTCCCAACAGAATGAACAGCAATTCACCCCACTTATCGGTTCTCTCAATAAATGTGAATGGTTTGAACGCCCCTCTCAAGAGACATAGGCTGGCTGAATGGATTAAAAAAAACAAGCCAAGCATCTGCTGTCTCCAGGGAATGCATCTAACCTGCAAGAATGCATTTAGACTCAAGGTAAAAGGGTGGAAATCAATATGTCAAGCAAATGGAAGCCAGAAGAAGGCTGGTGTGGCAGTTTTGATCTCAGATAATTTGGTTTTTAAATCAACAAAAGTAATGAAAGGCAAAGGGGGTCACAATATAATGTTGAAGGGTACAGTTCAACAAGAAGACATAACAGTTATAAATATGTAAGCAACCAACTTACATGCATCCAGATTCATAAAGCAAACTCTACTTGATCTAAACAAATGGATAGACAGCAGCACCATAATACTTGGAGACTATTACACCCCACTGACAGCACAGGACAGATCCTCCAAACAGAAAATTAACAAAGAAACAATGGACTTACCAGAACTCTAGAACAAATGGGCTTGACTGACATTTACAGGACATTCTACCCAAAAATTACTCAATACACATTCTTCTCATCAGCTCATGAGACATTCTCTAAGATTGACCATATTCTAGGACACAAAGCATGTCTCAAAAAAAATTTAAAAAAATAGAAATCATACCATGCATCTTCTCAGATCACACTGGAATAAAAACAGAAATCAACCCCAACAGAAACTCTCATCTCTACACAAAGTCATGGAAATTAAGCACGCTCCTGCAGAACAATTCCTTCATCAATGAGGAAGTAAAGATGGAAATCAAAAGATTCTTTGAACTAAATGACAAAGGTGACACAAGTTATCAAAATCCATGGGACACAGCCAAAGCAGTCCTGAGAGGAAAGTTTATTTCCATAAATGCCTATATGCAAAAGTCAAAAAGAGCACAAGTAGACAACCTAATGAATCGACTCAAAGAACTGGCAAAAGAAGAACAGACCAACCCCAAACCCAGCAGAAGAAGGGAAATTAATAAGATCAAATCAGAACTAAATGAAATTGACAAGAGGGAAACCATGCGGAAGATTAATAAAACAAAAAGTGGGTTCTTTGAGAAAATAAACAAAATTGACACGCCTTTGGGTAAACTAATGAAAAACAGAAAAGAAAAATCCCTAATAAGCTCCATCAGGAGCAAAAAAGGAGAAGTCACAACTGATGCCATGGAGATTCAAGATATAATTTATGAATATTACAAAAACCTTTATGCACACAAACTGGAAAATGTGGAGGAAATGGAAAAATTTTTAGAAACACACAGCCTCCCTAGGTTCAAACAGGAAGAAATAGAATTCCTGAACAGAACAATATCAAGAACTGAAATTGAAACCGTAATAAAAAAACGTTCCAAAAGAGAAAAGTCCCAGACCAGATGGACTCACACCCAAATTTTACCACACCTACAAAGAAGAACTGGTGCCTATCCTGCAAAATTATTCCCCAGCATCGAGAAGGATGGATTCCTCCCCAGCACATTTTATGAAGCCAACATAACCCTGATAGCAAAACCAGGAAATGATGCAACAAAAAAGGAAAACTACAGACCAATATCCCTTATGAATATAGATGAAAAAATTCTCAGCAAAATTCTAGCTAACCAAATTCAGGTGCTTATTAGTAAAATAATCCATCATCACGAAGTGGGCTTCATCCCAGAGATGCAGGGAGGTTCAACATACACAAATCTATAAACATAATTCGCCACATAAACAGAGGCAAAAATAAAAGCCATATGATTGTCTCAATAGAAGCAGAAAAAGCATTTGACAAAATTCAACACCTTTTTATGATAAGAACACTTAACAAAATAGGCATAGATGGGGCTTACCTAAAAATGATACAAGCCATTTATGACAACCTAACAACCAACATCATACTGAATGGGGGAAAATGGAAAGTCTTCCCACCTAGAACTGGAACCAGACAAGGTTGCCCACTGTCTCCACTTCTATTCAACATAGTGCTGGAAGTCCTGGCCACAGCAATCAGGCAAGAGAGTGGAATTAAAGGCATACGAATGGGAACAGAAGAGATCAAACTCTCACTATTCGCTGATGACATGATATTATATCTAGAAAACCCCATGGATTCAACCAAGAGGCTCCTGGAATTGATAAATGAATTCAGTAAAGTGTCAGGATATAAAATCAATACACACAAATCAGAGGCTTTCATATATGCCGACAGCAGTCATACATGGAACCAAATCAAAGACTCAATTCCCTTCACAATAGCAACAAAGAAAATAAAATATCTAGGAATATATTTAACTAAGGGGGTAAAAGACCTCTACAGGGAGAATTATGAAACATTGAGGAAGGAAATAGCAGAGGACGTAAACAGGTGGAAAACCATACCATGCTGGTGGGTCGGCAGATCAACATTGTTAAGATGTCTATACTACCCAAAGTGGTCTACAGATTCAATGCAATCCCTATTAAAATACCAACATCATTCTTCACAAATGTAGAGAAATTAATTCTACGCTTCTATGGAACCAGAGAAGACCCCACATAGCAAAACCAATTCTAGGCAATAAAAGCAAAATGGGAGGTATCAACTTACCAGACTTCAAACATTATTATAAGGCTGTAGTAATCAAAAAAGCTTGGTACTGGCACAAAAATAGAGCCATTGACCAGTGGAACAGAACTGAGAACCCAGATATAAAACCATCCTCATATAGCCATCTAATCTTTGACAAAGCAGACAAAAACATACACTTGGGAAAAGAATCCTTATTCAGTAAATGGTTCTGGGAAAACTGGATAGCCACATATAGAAGACTGAACCAGGATCCACACCTTTCTCCTCTCACAAAAATCAACTCATGCTGGGTAATGGATTTAAACCCAAGGAGTGAAACTATTACAATTCTGGGGGAAAATGTTGGAAATACTCTTCTAGACATTGGCCTAGGCAAAGAATTTATGAAGGAGACCCCAAAGGTAATCACAGCAACAACCAAAATAAATAAATGGGACCTGATCAAATTAAAAAGCTTCTGCACAGCCAAAGAAACTGTCACAAGAGCCAACAGACAACGTACAGAATGGGAGGAAATTTTTGCTTGCTACAAATCTGATAAAGGGCTGATAACTAGAATCTACCTAGAACTCAGGAAAATCAACAAGAAAAAATCAAACGACCCTATCAAAAAATGGGCAAAGGACATGAACAGGAACTTTTCAAAAGAAGACAGAATAATAGCCAAAAAACATATGAAAAAATGCTCAACATCTCTAATCATCAGGGAAATGCAAATCAAAACCACAATGAGATATCACTTATCTCCAGTGAGACTGGCCATTATCCAAAAGTCCCAAAACAATAAATGTTGGCATGGATGTGGAGAGATAGGAACACTCATACACTGCTGGTGGGACTGCAAACTAGTGCAACCTCTGTGGAAAGCAATATGGAGATACCTTAAAGAGATGCAAATAGAAGTACCAGTCAATCCAGCAATCCCATTACTGGGCATCTACCCAAAAGAACAAATGATAATCTACAAGAAAGACACCTGCACCCGAATGTTTATAGCAGCACAATTCACAATTGCAAAGATGTAGAAATAACCCAAGTGTCCATCAATACATGAGTGGATTAATAAAATGTGGTATATGTATACCATGGAGTACTATTCTGCTTTAAGAAACAATGGTGATATAGCCCCTCTTGTGTACTCCTGGATAGAGTTTGAACACATTCTACTAAGTGAACTATCCCAAGAATGGAAAAACAAGCACCACCTGTCCTCACCATCAAATTGGTATTAACTGATCAACACATAAGTGTACATATAAGAATAACATCTATTGGATGTAGGGCAGGGGGGAGGGGGAGAAGGGGACAGGTATTTGCATACACAAAGAGTGCAATGCACACCATCCAAGGGACGGACTCACTTGAAACTCAGACTTGGGGGGTAGGAGTGAGGAGGCAAGGGCAACATACATAAGCTAAACATCTGTACCCCCATAATATGCTGAAATAAAAAAAGAAAGATATTACTACTGATTCCATAGAAATAAAAAGAATTATAACAGAGTCATACAAAAAATTGTTTGACAACAAATTGTGTAACCTATGTAAAATGGACAAAGCCCTAAATCACATAATCTACCAAGACCAAATCATGAAAAAATAAAAAATCTGAATACAGCTATTCAGTCTATTCAATTTTTGATTGAATCAGTCACCAAAAATTTCCCCAAAATGAAAGTACTTCAATATGATTCCTTCACTGGAGAACTTAGCAAACATTTAATTAAAAACTAGCCCTATTATTCTCAAACTTTTCCTTGAAATTGAAAATGAGGGAACACTTTCTAACTCACTCTATGAGGCCAGCATTTCACAGATACCAAAACCACACAGAGATACTACAAGAAAACTGCACACCAATATCTGTTATGAACACCGATGCAAAAATCCTCAATAAAATATTAGCAAACCCCATACAGAAGTACATTAAAAGAATTATATACCATGACCAAGTTATTTATTCCTAGAATGCAAGGATGTTTCAACATATAAAATCAATTAATATAATACACCACATTAATAGAATGAAAGACAAAAACCACATAATCATCTCCATTGATGCAGAAAAAACCATTTGACAAAAATTAGCACCCTTTTATAATAAAATAGAACATTTAACAAACTAGGAATAGAAAGAAATTATCCCAACCTACTAAAAGCCAGATATGAAAATCCCACAACAAACAATATGCTCAGTGAAGAAAAATTGAAAGCTTTCCCTCTGAGATCAGGAACAAAGCAAAGACTGCTTTTGCCACTTCTACTCAACATAGTGCTGGAAATTGTAGCCAGACCAAATAGACAAGAATAAGAAATACAAAGGAATCCAATATGGAAAGAAAGAAATAAAAGGATCACTGTTTATAGATGATATGATCTTACATGTAGAAAACCCTAAAGAGTCCCCCAGTAAACCAAAAGAACTAATAAAGTAATTCAGCAATATAGCAGGATACAAAGTCAATACACAAGATCAATTAGTTGTATTTCTACACACTAATAATGAACAATTTGTAAAGGAACAAATCTATTTTCAGTAGCATCAAAAAATAAAATAAAATACTTAGGAATTAACTGCAGAGGTAAAAAGTCTTGCATAATGAAAACTGCAAAACTTTGCTGAAATAAATTAAGGAAGACATAAATAAATGAAGACACATCACATCTTAAGATGGTAAATTTTATGTGTGTATTTTATCACAATAAAAAAAATGTGGTTGGTCTCCTCTCTAAATAAATTCACGTTCTGGTATAGGACATAAACACATAGAAAACTCTAGCACAATGTGACATAAACAAGGATTAAAGTGGTTACCAGCCACGATAGGAATGCAAAGCAGAACACTTAATGCAGAAAAATAAAGCATAGTAACCCCTTATAATAAAGCAGATAAAACTGGTGGCCCTCAGGGAGCATAGAGTTTAGCAGAGGAGATAAGAATATAAACACATAAATAACAATTTAATTACCAACATTCCAAGTGTTATGAAAGAAATTTATAGGAAGTGAAGAGAATACATAAGAAGATAGGATTTAGTGTTGGAGCCAGAGGGAAAACATCCCTCTGACAGTAACATGTAAATTGAAATCTAAAGCATAATTAGAAATTAATCAGGGAAGAAGAGGAAAAATTCAACATTCCAGATAGAGGAAACTGCAAATTGAAAGATCCTGAAATAGGAAATAAATTGAGATATTTGAATAACAGAGAAAAGTCCATGACAACAGAGCACCGTGCAGTGGTTTTCTAATTCTAATTTATATCAGAGTCACCCAGGATCCCTGCTTTAAATTACTATTACAGCTGGGCACATTACCTCATGCCTATAATGCCAGGGACTTGGGAGGCAGGAGGATTGCTTGTGGCCAGGAGATCAAGACCAATTTGGGAGGAGAGAGGCAAGATGAAGAGGCCCTACTATGAGCTGTAAAGTGATAAAAGCAAGTAACATACAAAGGAAAACCCGTCAGACTAATTGCAGACTTCGGAACTGAGACCTTACAAGCCAGAAGAGACTGGGGCTCCATTCTCACTCTATTCAAACAGAATAATGCCCAGCCTAGATATTCTGCAAAACTAAGTTTCTTATACAAAGGAGAAATAAACACCTTCTCAGACAAGCAAAGATGGAGGGAATTCATCAAGGCAAGACCTGCCCTCCAGGAAGTACTCAGAACAGCATTACACATGGATCAACACAATGGACATTCATCACTGTAAAGTCATCCAAAAGCTAAAGGTCAAAGGCCAGATACCACAGTGGCTGAAGAGAGAAAACAAAGCAACAAAACTCAACTCAACAAGATGAATAGAAATCAGCCGCAATTATCAATTCTTTCAATAAATGTGAATGGCTTGAACTGCCCACTAAAGAGACATAAGCTGACTAAATGGATAAAATACAGAAGCCAAGTATCTGCTGTCTTCAGAAAACACATCTAACCCACAAGGATGCATTCAAACTCAAGGTGAAGGGATGGAAAACAATATTTCATGCAATTCTGATCTCCAATAACTTAGTCTTCAAATCAACAAAAGTAATGAAAGACAAAAATGGTCACTATATAATGGTGAAAGGTACCACTCAACAAGAAGACATTACAATTCTAAATATTTATGCACCTGACTCGGATGCACCCAGATTCATAATGCAAATTCTACTTGATCTAAACATAATGATAAACAGCAGCACTGTAATAGCCAGGAACTTCAGCACCCCTCTGACAGAACAGGACAGATCCTCCAAACATAAAATAAGCAAAGAAACAATGGACTTAAATAAAACTCTAGAAAAAATGGGACTGACTGACATTTATAGAACATTCTACCCAAAAACCACTAAATATCCATTTTTCTCATCAGCTCATGGGATATTCTGCAAGATTGACCATATCCTAGGCCACAAAGCATGTCTCAAAAAATTTAAAAAAATAAAAATTATACCATGCATCTTCTCAGACCAGAGTGGAATAAAATTAGAAATCAACTCCTGCAGAAACTCATCTCTGCGCAAAGTCATGGAAACTAGACAACCATCTGCTGAATGATTATAGGGTTAAGGAGGAGATTAAGATGGAAATCAAAATATTCTTTTAACTAAATGACAAAGGAGACACAAGTCATCAAAATCTGTGGGACACAGCTAGAGCAGTCCTGAGAGGAAAATTTATATCCATAAATGCCTACATCCAAAAGACAGAAAAACCACAAATCAACAATCTAATGAATCATCTCAAAGAACTAGAAGAGGATCAGCAAACTAACCCCAAACACAACAGAAGAAAAGAAATAACAAAGATAAGAGTAGAACTAAATCAAAGCAATAATAAAAAAGTATATGGAAGATTAATAAAACAAAAAGTTGATTCTTTGAAAAAGTAAAAAAAAATTGACATGCCTCTTGCTAGATTAATGAAAAACAGAAAAGAAAGGACTCTAATAAGTTCCATCAGAAATGAAAAAGGAGAAATTACAACTGATATCATGGAAATACAAAATATTATCTATGAATACTATAAAAACCTTTGTAAACATAAACTTGAAAATGTGAAGGAAATGGACAAATTCTTAGAAATACACAGCCTCCCTAGGCTCAATTAGGAAGAAATAGAATTCCTGAACAGACCAATATCAAGTACTGGAATTAAAGCAGCAATAAAAATCTTCCTAAAAAGAAAAGCCCCAGACCAGATGGTTTCTCATGAGAATTTTACCAGACCTACAAAGAAGAACTGGTGCCTATCCTGCAGAAATTATTCCATAACATTGAGAACGAAGGCACCCTCCCCAACATGTCTTATGAAGCCAACATCACCCTGATACCAAAACCAGGAAAGGAGGGACCACAGGAAAAAATGGTTATGCCATAGGCCTAAAATAACAAAGTAATTATTATGTGATCTATCAAGTACCATACTTCAATAAATTCTAGAGTGGAGAGAGGAAGAAAGTGATAGGTAAAGAAACAAAGAGGAGACAGGAATCCAGACATTCAGAGTAAGGATAATTGGGCAGAATTGTATCCTAAAAATCTTGAAAAGCCTTTGAAGGATATAAAGTAAAGATGAGTTATGATCTAGCTTGAATTTTTAAAAAATTGCTTTGGCCTTCAGATGAAGAAGGAATTAGAAAGGCCATAAGAGTAGACTGGAAAAGCCACTGGACATTACCACATAGACTGAAAGTAAGTTCCTGGACAGGATCGGGTGTAAAGATAAAAAGAAATGGATAAGATAAAATCCATGCTGAGACAATTGGTGATTAAATCATCTAAATACCATGTCTGCTTGTATTGTCACTAACAATACCACAAGTCAAAATAGCTAACATGAAAATTTCAGTCACTTAGTAGCGTGTTCCCAAATCTCTGGGTATGGTCTTGCCATTTCTGTCAGTCATTGCTGTGGTTAACCAAACATCTTCAAAATGCTTTTTCTTCTCAATATTTCTATTCAGAAATTTTTAAAAAATGGATCATGGATGCTTAAAAAAAATGATGTTCCTAAGAAACTTTAATTTTAGAGAAAAGTCTCTCAAAAACTTTGATCTGTTTCACAAAGCAATAAGACTAAATCTATTTTGAAGCTATAGATACATAAGTATCAATAATCCAGTCCTGGGATTCTATTCTCCTGCTACCATATATTATCTGCTAATCAACAACACCCCCACACAAATACCCTTGGCTGGTGACATTGTGTGAAGGTCATCAAAAAACTCAGTACCAATTGATATAATTGTCCTATACCCACATATACAATTATCTATGGGAATAGAGCTGTGAAGCAAAGCCATAATTGTGAAACAGTTTAATCAATAAACATATATCTTTGTTTCTCTGCAGATTATTTTACCTGAATATTCCATGTTCATGACTGTAGTACTACTGAATGGATAATTGCTAGGTTTTGACTTCACTTTATTCACTAGATCTCTGCCATTTGGGGACAGAGTTGAAAAGACCCATGAACCCTCTCCAGGGACCTTTCTTTCTTCTAGTATTTTGAACATTATCACACCTGTAATCTCATCATCAATCTTGCCTGAAACTGGAATTTCCTCCTTGCCCTGACCACCTGGCCAAATCATTAATTAATCCCTCAAGCCCAGCCCAAATCATACAGCTTCCCTGGAGTCTTCCAGATTAGACCACCCTAATCCATTAATGTATGTATACAATCAGTCAGTAGATGTTTAGGGAGCACCTACTGTAGTGATTGAAACACCTAAATACTTTCCTCAACCACCAAGGCTCACTAGCTCTCCTTTTGGTGCCATAAACCCTCATTTACACTACTGAATTTGGCTCTTAATTTTCACTTGTCTTGTCGAGTTGATTAACTTTTCAAATGCATGTGCCATAGCTTTGTATTTAAGTTGGTGAAGACATTTGAAGATGTTTTCACAGCTAAAAGGTAGGAGGCAGACATGATTTTTGTAAAGCTACTTTTTCAATTTAAAGGACCATATTTTATTATGAGATTATCTCCTTCTTGCTTTTTTATGTTTAAATATATTTTCTCCTTTAAAGGCACTCAGTAGCCGAAATAAAACAGTTGGCAATTCTCTGTCAGATTTTTCTTAGACTTAAAGACTACAAAATGTATGAGCCTCTAAAACACTGATAAAGATAGTCATGATACATCTCTCGTCATCCTAAACAGCTGTCAGAGTACTTCACACACAGAGGAGACTCACCAAATATCTTAACCGGTTATATCACTTTTCTGCCTATGAACTGTTCTCTCAGAAATAAGCCCTCACTCTTCACTTCTTTTTTCCTGTGGTCTAACAACTTAGAAAATGACCAAAGTGTGTTCCAGGTGATCCTGTGGGGTGAATCAGTATATTTCCACTATATACACAAACTCGAATTTATTCAAATCAAAGTACATACATTCAAAAAAGGAAAGGGAGAGAATGAAATAGTATGAGCATTTCATCTGCCATCTCACTCAATGAGCACATGTCCCAGAGTAAGCATGAGATAGGAATGGGACTCTGCCTTTTCCTCTGTTGAGTTCCCTTCCCATGTGCCTCTCTTAGTGGTCATCTTGCTACAGTTCTAGGTATTTTAGTTTTTAAAGGCATAGATTGCATATCATATGATTCCTAAATTCAATGCAATTACTTTATCTGGTACTCAACCAAAGAAATAAAAAAACCTATGTGTTCCAAAGCTGGAGGGAGAAACTGGTTGTCTTGGACTTTCTAAGAGATGTGTATCAGTTTCCTGACTCCTTCCAGAGGGATTGTCAAAGGCAAATTTGCCCTAAATTTTACCTTTCCTGTTAACTCTAGACATCACCCCTACTTACCATGCCACTGTGCTGAATGGCACTCCAAGCGACCCTGCAAAGGCTCTTTTTGACTTCGACATGTGATACACATTATGCAGGGTGTTCTTTATTTATAACTGAGGATAGAAAACATCTCAATCACCTGCCATCATTTTAAGGCTTTTAGAAGCACTATTATAGATAACAAACAAATATGCAAGGAAAAGCTTTAATACAAGGGTCACATACACAGATGCCCACGGGGACCTGGTGGTGGATAAGGAAACAAGTGTGGAACCCTGGACTTAGACTTAGGGCAATGTGGGGGTAAGGGAAGCCTGGGGAGTTCTCGAAAGGCAGAGCAGCATGAGCAACTCAGCTCCAAACCACCGCTGCAATGCAGGAATGTTCGCCCAGAGTTGCCAAATATTTTGATTGTTCTGCAAGAAAAGCTAATATTTTTAAAATTCTAGTGAATTCTCTGGGTCAAGATCCCAAGGACCCAACAAACAAGATCCATAGACCTGACTTATCCCAAAATGAATGGCCATTCATTTTGAATCTCTACACTACTGTATCATCATAAATGATTGGCTTTTTTATAAAACATACATATCTAAACCCATTTAGTGTTTAACATTTTGCAAATTTCACAGTATAGTTATTGTTTTATTGGTATTAGACAATATAGCATTTTGCTGAGTCATGAAAAAGTGGAATTTTTAGTTTGATTGCAAGAGAGAGTATTTAATACCTCCTAACATATAAAGACATCTTAGCATGATGTCAAGTCTGTGCCTGGAGTTCTTATTTTCTTTTGATTAATGAGAAGTGCTTCCAGCCACCTGTTTTATCTAGGAGTTAAGAAATAAAATAAATGAAATAGTTTGCTACACCTGGAAGACAAGTTGGATTTATTCTTCATGGGGTCATAGTACTAGATTACCATCATACACACCTGTAAACTCAGTTTAATGGTTTCCGTATCTTAGAAAAAATAATTTCTATAGCCCCCAAATCAAGACTTCCATATGAAACAGGAAATTCTTATCATAGGATGGATTTCTGAGAGAGGAAGTCAGGGCTTTTGCAATATATTATAGTTGTTGGCAAAGAATCATCTGACTTTAATATACATAGCATCTGAAGCTGTACCTTAGAGGTTGAACCCTTATATCATTCCATACCAAACCTATTTGCTCATTTCTATAATCATTCACAGAGCACAGAAACTATCAGAGGGGAATAAGTTCAGGAAGGCAAATTGTGCTTCTTATGACTATAGGAGATGCAGTGTTCAGTAGAGTGGAATTACTTTTCCAACAAAATAAATCAGAGTGCCCCTCAATTTTTTAAATCTCAAGTCATGAGTGATGTTTACATTCCTTGTTGGTTTCTAGTTTTACATCCAACATAAAGTGAGCAAAAGTATCCAAACCCATTCCAGAAATGAAAGGCAAAAGCTATCTTATAATATGATGTGCCCCAAGTGACTGGTACCAGAGATTATAAATCTGCCTGTTGTAGAATCAGTCTTTCTGATGAACATGTTAGAAAACTACACACAAAATAGTGTAATTAAAACTATCACTTATATAACTATCATCTAGTAACTTAAACTTCCCATTGGAGAGGAAATATGAATGTTTATATGTGTTTAAAGATAGGATACTTCTCTTATAGATCTGAAATGAACTCTCATCTTATAGATAAAAGGACAGAAAGTGTAGCATTAATCAAACTGATACACTCAGTGGGTGGCAGTAAATATCTACCTATCACGGCTGTAACAAAATAATGCAGCAGAATGACCATTTTTTGCTTATAGGAAATGCAGAGGGATTAATTGATATTAACTAATCTGAGGTGTTACTCTGTGCTAGTGTCAAGGTCATGGGAAAAGTGACGTATACATTAATCCCAGCAACCTTACAGGGAAACATTCCCCATCCCCAATCTTCAGGAGCAGCCATCTCTGAGAAAGAAGTGCTTAATTACTGCTCTATATTATCCCATTTTATTCTTTAAAAGACTTTCAAATGATTATTTATAGCTCGCATGCAAGAGCTATTTGAACAAACGCCTGCATTTTAATCACAAAAGTTCAGAGTTCTATGTTGTATTTTTTTAATCTTCAGAGATATATTATGCTGGTAGATTTCAAAGGTATAAACTAATCTGCACAGTTGGGGTGCTATGTGCCATACAAAGATCATGAAATTAATGAGGTCAACTTTAAAGGGGCCAAATTTTATTGAACTGATTTGATTTAAGCAAAAGGAACTTGTTTTCATGTGGTCTTAAGACATTTTTATTAGAGCTATTTAATTTTATGACACTGATCCAAAAGCCAGGGGAAAATTTGCTCTATCTCTCTCTGCCCGCCCCCTCTCTCTCCCTCCTCACCCTCTTTCTTTCTCTGTCCTATTCTCCCCATATTTAAATTTAGAATCTAATTTATTTATAATTTACCTCTAATCTCTTTTCAACTAGAACACTCAAATTGAAAGGCTTCTTGGAGACTCAGGATGAGTTTTGAATCTTGAAATTAGCATGAACACTAATGTAAACTTTCTGTACATCTGCTACATGTTCATTAGTTTCCAAATCTCATTTTATAAGCTCCTACTATGTTTATTTCAACTTTTTGCCACTTTGAATATGAAACAATAAATAAATAAACACAATTATGATTTCTGACTTAGGTAGCAAAGTATATGTGGTTTAAATTCATTTTTATAAATTTCAAGAGTAGATTGTTCCAATTTTGTTATTAACGTTGAGCTAGTCTTCCATGGAGATCTAATGAAATAATTAATTAAAAAGTCATTTGGAACAGTATAAAGAAATATATACTTGATATAGATATTTTTATTGCTAATCACAGCAATGATAATAAAAATGTTCACCATCATAATCATGGCCCTTCACTGGTCTCTGTTCCTTGCCTGTCAGTATTTTATTCATAAAATCAACAAAAAGTGTTTTGGCACCTAATATAATTTCAGGCACCCAGAAATAAAGTAGAAGACATGATTATTACCCTGAGGAAATTTGAAAAATAATTTGCAAGCTACAACATACACATATACACCAAGGAGCTTTTGAAAAATCATACATATGTGTGATAAAAACTCAGAATTAATACAATATCCTGTTTGTGTGGGGTGGACACTGAGTATCACAGAAGGGAAAGAATATGTTTATCTGAGTAATTGGGGAATACTTTACAAGGGGTAACATTGACATTTGGGTAAAATCTCATTAGTTATGGAGTGGTCTGTGCATGTGTACAGGAGCAGTGGTAGGATGGAGGCTATATTTCAGGAGGAGAAACAGTGGGGTCAAGTGTACTAAACTGTGAAAAACATTTGGAAAAGATAATAAGGAGATAGCCTTGCTGTT
>RJWJ010036801.1:0-15877 GCA_004363605.1 Indri indri | reverse complement strand
GCCCCGTAGGCCTGGCATGTTTCCACCTTGGCCTAGGTGGCCTTTAAACATACCCTGTTCAAACTGGGGAAACACCTGCCTGTTCCAGCTGCCCCATGGAGCAGCCCTAACCCCCAGCCTGGGTTTCGGTCGCCTTTTAAATTCCGGGTAGCCGCGGAGGTGCGTCTTTGTCATCGGAAGGAAATTAACTTCCAGTTTGCTTGGGGGCTTCAGGGTATGCTTGCTGGGAAACACCTGGGTTGAAACCTGCCCAGGTGGGGTGTCGAGCGTGCGCTGTTGCCCCCGCAGGGCCCCGGAGCTGCAGTTCTACACCAGCGCCGCGGCCATGGCCATGCTGGTCCCAGCCTGGATCTTCTTCATGGTGGGTCTCGGAACTAGGACGCCGTCCACTTTGCAAGCACGCGGCTGGCCGGTGTGGCAGCTGTGCCGAGGCGCGCCCTGGGGGGAGGCAGGGAAGCGAACTGCAGCTTAGTGGCGGGGGCCGCTCCGGCTGTGGCATTTCCCTGAGATCTCTGTGTGAGGGTTGTGAGGGTTGCTTGACTTCCTTTTCTGTTAGAAAAACAGCAGAACGGGGAGCCTGTCGCCAGCCGTCCCAGGCCTGGCCTGAGGACACAGACAAGGCACATCCGTGCAGGCGGCACGAGCCTGTCATTCACGGGGCATGAGCACATGTCTGTGTGGACCCACGCTTCCCGCAGCGCAGGGGCCTGGCTGCCCTGTGTCCTGGTCGCGCTCTGGACCGTGGCTCCGGCCCTGACACATCACTTCCCCCGGACGTCGGTCGCCTCTCACTGTGACGCAGGAGACGGGGAGCTTCTGCGTCCGTGCTCTTTGCAGATGAGGGTGATTCTCCAGGTTACATTTTGGGATTGGAACGGTTGATTGAGAGAATATGCATGTTTAAATGTTTTTTAATTGTGGTAAAATATACGTAACATAAAATTTACCATCTTAACCATTTTTCAGCGTACAGTCAGGCAGTATTAGGCATGTTCACATCATCCCCTAACTCTGCTCCTCTTGCACAGCGAGACTCTGTCCCCGTGGACACCAGCGCCCCACGCTGCCCCTGTCCCGGCACCACCGTTCTCCTTTGTGTCCGTGGGTTTGACGACTCTGGGACCCCATGTGAGGGACACACAGCATTCGCCTGTTGTGTCTGGCTCATTCCACTGGGCATCACGTCTTTTAGGCACGTCCGTGTTGTAGCGTGCGTCAGGATTTCCAGTTCTCTTCCTTTTTAAGACTGAATAATATTCCACGGTGTGGATGAGCCGCACGCCGCTTGTCCACGTACCAGCGGGCAGGCACTTGCGCTCCTGGCGCATTTTAGCTGCTGCGAGTCGTGCACCCGTGAGCACGGAGCAGACGCATCTTCGGGTCCCGCTTTCAATCCTTTTGGGCAGACCCGGCAAGGAAGGGCTAGGTTATGTGGTGACTCTGGGTTTAGTTTCTGAGGAACCGCCACACTCTTTTGCACGGCAGGTGCTGTGTGACATCCCACCAGCAGGGCACAGGGGCCCAGTGTCTTCAGATCCTTGCCTCCGTTGTTTTCTGCTTTTGTTTTGTGTGTTTGCTTGTTTGTTTTTGGCGACAGCCATCCTAGTGGATGTGAGGTGGAATCTTGTGGGTTTTCTTTGCATTTTCCCAGTGATTAGTGATGTTGGGCACCTGCTCAGGTCCTTGCTGGCCGTTTGTGTACTCAGCTGCAGTGGATCAATACAGTTACGTTGTCACCCTAGAAGGCCGTCCTCAGAGCTCTCCCCAACATCAGCTGCTGGGCAGGAGTGACACTGGGTCTTTCCGGTGGGTGTTGGTAAAAGGAAAACACAGCAGAGTGTCCTGTTCTGGCACACAGGATGCACCGGTGATCGGGAGGAGCGGAAAGAGCTTCAGCTACAACCAGGACATCGTGTTGCTGCTTCTCACAGACGGTGTCCTGTTCCATCTTCAGAGCGTCACGGCCTACGCCCTCATGGGGAAGATCTCCCCTGTGACCTTCAGGTGAGCAGAGGAACTCCCAGGAGACATAGCGTGTCCACTTTATTTGCAGAGGAGACTAGCAGTCTCGGTATTTTTATAAAAGATACGTGTGTTCTCCTCTGTAGTGGTGACTGTGGCTACACCCCACGACCAGACCATTTTGTGCCGGTGCTGCTTGGAACACAGACAGCAAAGTGTGTAATCGATTTTTAGGGGAATCTCCACCAGAGGTCTTCACATTAGAATTTTCTCGGAATTGTCTGAATATGTTTCTTGTGTAGAACAGCACAAGTCAATAGACTGTCTGCACCAGGCGTGGGGGCTCACGCTTGTAATCCCTGCACTTTGGGAGGCTGAGGTGGGAGGATCACTTGAGGCCAGGAGTTCAAGACCAGCCTGAGCAACATAGCGAGACCCCCTCTCTGTAAAAGAATATGTGCTTGCCTGCAGCGATGGAATGTTGCATTTCTGTGCTGCCCACTCCAGGGGCCACTGCCCACAAATGGCGACCGACCGCTTGAATGTGGACCATACAATGAAGAACTGAATTCTTAATTTTATTTAATTTTGATCAGTTTAAATTCGAATAGACACAGGTGGCCAGTGGCTCCCACGTGTGGCAGTGCAGCTCTGCAAACTCAGAGGTGAGCTGAGGATCCTGTTAGCTCCTTTTCACTTCTCTTACTGGGCACATTTAATGAAAGTGCAATTTAAAGGCAGGAGAGTTTTCAGCAGCAAATGAAAAGGCGCGAGCTCGTGTTACCAGGGGGTAGAAAGCCACACAGCCGATGTCACGGCTGGCCACATACCTCATACGGCCATGTCATCCGGGGGCCTTTTCTCTTTAACTTCTGACCTGCCTCGGAGGAGGTGTGATTGTCCCCGAGTGTGAAGGGAAAATGGACTTGGTTGAGTTGCGCCACCATCGTCCAGCCTCCTGGAGCGGCCGCCCCAGCTGCCTGTGGGGACGTGCAGGGCCACCCTCGGCATGGCTCTCCCGCCTCTCTTTCTGTCTGGCGCCAGTCAGGGCAGCAGATGCGCACGTGCTCATCAGAGCCCGCAGCCTGTGGGGCAGTAGGCAGCATTCTGCAGAGACCTCAGGGAGCAAAGCCTCCCTCCCGCCGGCGGGCTCTACGAGCCATGCCGTCCCCGCGGTCCACATCTGCCGTCCCACCCAGCGTGCCCTGGTCCTGAGTGGAGGCGTCTGCAGACACGTCGCAAACACTGTCGCTTTCTACGCTTTTCTGAAGCTCGTGGCAGCCTTTTGGGCTTGGTCACTGTGTCTGCCTCCCCAGTTGTTTATTTTTGGAGCCAGGAATTGTTAACACGTGTTCCTGAAACTTGGTTTTTTAGTGATTGTTAGTGATCGTTAGTGATGGTCCAAAAAAGACAACAGAAAACCCATTATTGTTTTAATAGTATTTTTCATTTTATTCATATTGTACGAGTGATGAGTAGGTACTTACCATAGAAAGTTTGGGAAAGGCGGAAAAGTGCCGAAAAATTAAGTTGAAATTATCCATAATCCCAGCCAAAGAGAAGCCACTGTTAACGTTTAGCGTATTTCACGTGAACGTTATTTCACTCTGACCCTGTGTGCAGGGTGCAGTCCTCACTGGGGCAATCCCCTCACGGGCTGTTCGTTCTCGGGCGCCGTGAAGGTGCCCAGGTAAGCGGGAGGTTTCCCTTTTCCAGAGGCCGGGCTGTAGTAGTTAGGGGCAGACTGTCACGCTGTCTGCAGTTCACTCAGAGATGGTTCAGTAAAAACTGAGGATGAAGCAGACAAGGCAAACGTTGATGATTAAGTGTAGGTCACGGGAGTCGGCTGCTGCGCTTCCCGGTGTCTCTGTTTGACGTTTTTCGTAATAAAAAGTGCCCTCGGCGCAGAAGTAGCGAGGGCTCAGGCCAGCCCTGCAGCTGCCAGAGCCTGTGGTGAGCTCACCGCCCCGGCCCCCGGCACGCCGGCCCCACGTAAGCCGAGTCAGGCGTCACACGCCGAACCTGTGCTCCCACCGCAGTGTCGCCAGCACGGTGAAGCACGCCCTGTCCATCTGGCTGAGCATCATCGTTTTTGGCAACAAAATCACCAGCCTGTCGGCCATCGGCACTGTCCTGGTGACGGTCGGCGTCTTGCTCTACAACAAGGCCAAGCAGCACCAGCAGGAGGCCATGCAGAGCCTGGCCACGGCCACCACCCGGGCCCCTGAGGACGCCGAGGAGCCGCTGGTTCCCAAGGACCCCAGACAGCAGCACTGAGCTCAGGAGGCCGATGGGTGCCCAGGACCCACCAGCTGCTGCAGTCCTCACCGACGCCGCAGCTCCTGGAGCCCAGGCGCAGGAGACGCCCCCTCCACGGCCACAGCCGGGGTGCAGCAGAGGGGCTGTGTGTGGACGTGGACGTTTCCTGCTCCCTTCTTGGTGTTTCAGTTAAACCCAGTTGAAACTGAGAGATTCCAGTGTCAGCTTCCTGGGCGCAGACCAGAGCCCAGCTCAGCCAAGCCCTCCCTGCAGAATGTGAAAACAGCCTCGCGGCCCCCGTCCCCTGTGGGTGACAACCACTAGGGTCCAGGGCCCTGCTCGGAGCCAGCAGAGAACTCTGCTTCCACACACCAGCCACAAAAGGCCACCGAAGCCCTGGGCTGCCTGGAGAGGGGCTGCACTGCTGGGGCAGGAGTCAAGCAGCCATACCCCGGGGCACAGAGGCTACAGCGCAGAGAGAGCGCAGCTCCTCACAGAGCAAGGCAGACACTGGGGAACAGGGTCTCTGTGCCAAGGATGGGTCTCCAGCTGACCCAGAGCATCCTCCCAAACCACCAAGGGGCCATGATTTTGCCCTCAAAGCCACAGTGTCATGTAACACCCAAGGGAGAGGTTGCTCATGGAGGGTCCTTAAACCGCTTCTGAGGGGAGGAGGCCCTCTCTCCCGCAGCCTGCGCTGTGCCGGGCCGCCTGCCTCCTGAGCAGCACGGCTGGGCTCCCTGTGTGGTGACGTCAGCCCTGGAGGTTGAGGACAAGCCTCTCCCATGTTGAAGGAGCGACGGGAGACGCTGACATTCCTTTTCTTCTCTGGACTCGTGAGTGTCGGGGGCTTTTCTGAGGCTCCCTGGCCTCACTGCTGCTGGTGTCGCCTTTGACCGCCCCATTCCGTTCCCTGCCTGCAGGGATGAGCAGCAGAACACGGGCAGAACATCTGGAGTGTCTGCCGCTTTGGTCATGCTGCATCTAAAGTGACACTTTTTACTGAGGGAAGCACACATCCAGAAGTTTTCTGGTGTCATCGTGTGCAGGTAAACCACAGCTTGCAGACGGCCCTGCTCTGCCTGGCTCTCCTGGGGGACAGTGACACTGCAGCCCTGGGGCCACCAGGTGAGCTGAGCTTGTCCTTCACTGATGTCACTGGACCCCCAGGGCATGGAAGGCCGAGGAGTGCACAGCGGACCACGCCAGGTGTGTGAACCATGCGCAGGCTGAGGTTTCCGTCTTGCGTCCTGTCGGGTTTCTCACTCATGGCACCGTCCGTTGCCAGCCAGTCTGGAGACGCTCCACTGCCCAGGGCGCCGGGGCTTGTCGGATGCAGCCAGCTGGCACTGATTGTTCCCTGAGCCTCACTGCCCCTCCTTGCCATTCAGGTCTTTGGTGGCCCTATCCGTTCACTGGTTTTCCAGTTGGCTTCTCGCCTGGAAAATACGAAAACAGACCCTCCTGAAGACAAAATCCCTCAGAAACAAAGAGCAATAATTATGTCTCATTAGGTTCTACCTACCTGGAAAAGTTTGCCATGACCATGGGCCAACGCCAGGCCTTTTAACCCACAAGCCACCTTTAAAGCAGTTGACCTGAGCCTGGAGGACGGCCAGGTGTGCACTCACCTGCACAAGCAGCTCCGTCCCTGCGAAGATGGATTCTCATGTGACTTTCCCCAGGTTTCTATTTCCCATACTCCTCTTCTGCTTTCTTTCCCCCACAACAAAAGGAAAGAAAATTCACTGGCGGTGGCCAGGTGGGGAGGGACGTTGCATTGACCTGTGAAGACCAGGTTGAAAGCCCCTCCCCGGGGCGCTGTCCACCCCCACCCGAGAGGCTTCGAGGCTGCTGCAGTGGGCTGTGAGCAGGGCGCGGCGTCTCGGTGGAGGCGCCTGCAGGATTTCATGCTGGTCTTCCGCAAAGGCTGTGGTCGGCGGGTAACTAGAGGCACAGGCGCCCGGTTTCCAAGTGCTGTCTGGACTCTGGTCCCACATGCCACGTGGAATCGAAGCTTCCCATCACCCGTGTCCCTTCACACTCACAGGCAGCTTTCAGCCTGTTTTGATTTTCTAAATTTGTGGACCAGAAAGAAAACAAATATTTTCCTAAATTATTAGCAAATAAAGCAAGTTACTATAGAGCTGCTTTTGAGACCTTTCCTCCCCCCAGGTGGAAGGATCACAGAGCCTGGCCGTGGCTGGCGCTCTGCCCTGGCCTGGGGACACATTCCTGCCCCTTTGTCCTGTCTCCATGAGCAAGTCAGTTTCCAGCCGCCGCTTCTCACGGCATTTCCAGGACAGCCCTGCGCCCAGAGTCAAAGCCAAGGCCTGGCTTGAGCATCTAACGATTTGTACAGACACAGTATTTTTTTAATTAACTTTGTCTAGGACTTTTATAGAAGACTATGTTCTTGTTGAACCGTCACAAACGTGCTTCTAGAAACAGTGACACTAGGGGTCATTACTTCCATTGGGTAAATTCCTCCCGTCTGTGGTCATTGTCTGGGTCTTTGAACCAGACCTTTGAGTTGCGTCATCGGCTTGCTTACGTTGGTAGTCAGAGAGGTATAGATCTCTGACTTTCAAGGAAACTGCCCCTACTGAATGCCATAAAAATATTCTTACTAAAAATTCTGTTAGTCACAATTTCCTGTATAACAGCATTAAAATAATCTGCCTGCCTGGAAAGTTGAGAATACTCTTGCGCAATGCAAAATGTGTCTTTAATTTGAGAAAAATAAACATGGTGAATCAGAAACAGTTAAAAAAAAAAAAAGAGGCTATACAAAGAATGTCAGCCAAATAGCGGCCTGTCAAGTATGTGTCACAAGACCAGTGAGTTTTACTTCCGCTGTGACACTGCTCTGGATGGTCACTTGGCCAGGTCTGTGGGCATGACAGACAAACAGGACAGCTTTCTACGTCTGTCCACGTGACGCGCTTCCCAAGCCCTGGCAGTGTCTCCACTGCTTCCTTGGGTTGGGTGTTGTCACAGACAGAATCCCACTTCTCTGATTTTGCCTTTGACCAGCCTCGTACTGAGGGCTTTATTCTTCCCCCAAATATGTACGTGCCCTAGGTGGGGCCTCTTCGGTCTCTTAGTTTATAAGTAAGATCATCCCGGCTTCCCTGATGAATCCCTCTGTCCTGGCTGAGGGCCCCCAGTCAGTCATGAGGTCATGCTGACCTAGGTCTGCACTCACTGCAGCTCTGAGCACGGAAATCTTCCTAACCCTAATCTTGCTATCGCTAAAGTATTTCTTCCAGTTTTCCTGGGGCCTGTGACTGTGGCTACTGGATCCTCTTTCAGACATCCAAATTCAGTTGGAAACTATTCCAACTGGCAAAGTCCTTTTTTGTCTGTTTTTTGTTTTCAGTTTTCATTTGCGGAAGATTGGCATTCAGCTGATTAGCTATTCCTAGACTGCAGATGGGTGTGTGAGTCTGAACCTGCCCAAGAGGTGTTGCAGGTTCCACCTTGAAGAGGCCACAGTCAGGGCACCTTTCCCCCATGAAAAACTTGAAAATTGTGTCAATAATCATCTTCTTCAGAGCCAAATTACATTTGCTTTATACCAAACTGTGGAGGACTAAAAGTACATTGTACAAAATGTTTACAGTGTTTTGTATGTCACCTGTTTCAGTATTTATGTGACTAAATTAGTGCTTCCTGATGGTTCTGTTAAATAATTTAGTGAGTCACTGTTAATTCTGCTGTGGTAATAAGTTGATACTGTGTAATTAATCCTGTGGATGCCTTCTGGTTATTTTTATCTAAATTAAGCAGCCATGGTAAGCAACTGTCTAAGACTCTTGCTCTGTAAAAGTAAAATAAATGTTAAACATGTCCTTCTTTCTTTTTCTTCTTCGTGTAACTGTTGTATTTATGCTACTGAAACGATCAGAGTTGGTTTTCTTATTGCATTCACCAGTTTCCAGCATGGAGGTGTCAACCTCAACTGAGCAATGTGGAGACCAGCTCTCAGAAACAAGAGTTTATTGAGGAACAGCAGGGGCCTGCAATCCGGGATACACGTGTTATGGTGGACCACAGGGTCACCCAAAGGGTTTGGGGTAAGAGGAAGCTTTTAAAGGCAGAAAGAAGTCCACATAAGCTGTTTTGAAACAAAGACCAACGGCTCTAGGGGCTTATTGCGGGCAGTGGCATTTGTTCTTTGGTGGCACTGGCTGCCGCTAGGAAGGGGTCTTCACAGAAGTGGCTTAACCAGAAAGTTCCAATTGGGAAAGTCCTCTGTGGCTGTTCCTGTCGCCAGCACACGAGCCAGCGAGAGGGACCTTCCTTTGTGACCTCCAGTCTCCATTTTTGTACTGACAACTTTGACAAAAGGAGGCGGGAAATGAAGGTTTTCCCAGTTACGGAGAACTCAGAAAGCAAAGTAAGAGCTCAGATGCACAAAGTAAGCGGCACGATCTGGGATGGAAAAAAATCCAATATCCCTTCCCTTTTTCATGCCCCCATCAACTTCTTGTCACATTCTTAATACATTTTCCCATTTCAAACCCAGTAAATGTGGATAGTCGGTTATCTTTCATGGTCTCTTCCCTAAGATTCAGAATGTTGAATTATTTTTCTGCTACTATTTTTTGTTTAAGTCCACAGGATAACTTGACATATGGAAGGGGAATTATTCGTTTTATCAGTCTCTCCCGGGAGGTTCTGACTTCACAGGTTCAAAGTGAGGCCTCCGGAGTTGGCATCCTCGAAAACCTTACGCAGTGGCTCTGCTTACTCAACCGCTGCCATAGCATCAGCTTAAATCTCACCGTAGGGCTCTACCTGCCCTGGCAAGACTTTCCTCCCGTCTGAAATTTCAGAGATCAGCGGGGCCGGGCGGCGGGGCGGCCCTACAGGGCGCTGAGAGCGCAGACCCGCGTGTGCCCCACGGGCGTAGCGAGCAGGACGGTGGGCGGAGGCCGGGGCGGGAGTCTCGCTCCAGGGCGGGCCTGTCTGCCGCGGGCTCGGGCCTGGCGCTGCAGCGAAGGGGCCGGTGGCCGTCAGGCCGCCAACGACAGGCCCCGACAGACGAAGACCTCCGTCCGGCATCCCCGGGGGGCGGGGTCTCCCAGAGCAGAAGTCGCTCCGCCCCGGCGCGCAGGCTCTTGCGTCACCAGCCAGCGCCGGAGCCGGAAGTGCCGTGCGGACTCCGTTTCTTCTTGAGTCCGGGACCCGGGTTCGTGGTGTCCTCGCGTCATCGGCCAGCGCCGACGCAGGAAGTGCCACAAAGGGAGCGCGTTGGTCGCCGTCTCTTCTCGAGTCCAGAACTAGAGGCCACCCCTCATCACTCGTCATCATCCCGCGCCGAGGTAGGAAGTGACGACACTCCTAGCGCGCGCCGGGCGCTGTTTCTTTTCTGGCTCCGGGACTGGCGGCGGCAGCGGCGGCGGCGGCGGCGCAGGGGTGAGTAGCCGCTGGGCGGCCCGGCGTGGGAGCGCGGCGGGACCTGCGCACCGAGGTCTCACATCCGGCCAGGCCTCCGGGCGGGGGCGGGCGTGGGCCCGGGGGCGAACGACCTCCTCGGTCCCCGGTCCAGTGTCGTCCCGGGAGGAACTTCGGGTGGCGGAGGAGGCGGGCACTGGCGCTCCATGGGGCCAGCCCCTGCTGGGCTGAACCTCAGGTTTACCTGACTGAACCCAAGGAAGTAGGAGCCGAGCGCCTGAGTCAGGTGGTCTTGTTAGCAGGCGCACCTTCTCGGGGCATCTCCCACTCCCAGGCTTCTCCTGTACCCTGTGACGGAAGTCGTATCTGTCCACTGTGCCAGTGACTTCATTTCGCTCAAATTATCTCTCTAATGGATTCCTTTGACCGCAGAAGGTTTGTTTGATCAGTGCCAGGCGCTAAGCTAAGAGCCTTTATGTGGATGATCTCCCTTAATCCTCGAACAGTACTGTCACGTAGGTGTTATTTCCATTTTGCAGCAGAGTAAACTAAGGTGAAGTAAGTTACCCAAGACCATACAGGAATGACAGAAGAGAGATTTGATGCCAAGCAGTCGTTTCTCAGAACACATCACTCTGTTCTTCTGTTTGTTTGTTTTTAAGAGACGGGTTGTCGCTGTGTTGCCCAGGCTGGAGTGCAGTGGCTATTCCCAGACGCCGTCATAGCGCACTACAGCCTGGAACTCCTGTACTCGAGTGCTTCTTCCACCTGAGCCTCCCGAGTAGCTCGGACTGCGAAGTGCACCGCCTCTCCCGGCTTAGAATTCTTCATTCTTCACTCTTGAGCATTTGTTCTGAAGCACTCAACCGTGACTAGGCTTCAGTGTCCACAGACAACGGAGCACTAAACCTTAGCTTGTTGTGTCTGACGTAGCTTGAATTATTTTTCTTTTTCCAGTGTTTTAACTCAAATGGGTGATGAAAAGGACTCTTGGAAAGTGAAAACTTTAGATGAAATTCTTCAGGAAAAGAAACGAAGGAAGGAACAAGAGGAGAAAGCAGAGATAAAACGCTTAAAAAATGTAAGCCATGTTTTTTAAGTAAGTGGTTTTCTTAAAGGAGATTTAATTTCTTTGCCCTCATTTTTCCATTAGAACAACGCTTCTTCGGTGAAGTTCTTTTGTACTTCCAAATGTCACAGGTGAGCCCAAAATCTATTCTAAAAATTAACAAAAACATTCAAATACTCAGTTGACATTGCAGGCAGATCGTTAACACACTAAAGCTGTATCTAGATGAGCATCTACACGAAGAATAAAATATTCTGAACCTAAAGTCATTAGTACAATTGGACTAATTTTTCTCATTTCATTATTAGTATATTCATAATACCATTTCCAAGTATTTTTAATATAGTGGGAACTTGCCTTGAACTTAATACAAGCATTTTATATCTTTCTTGGTTTGCATAATAACATACTCAGAAAAACTTTTTGGTAGTGTGATAAGAGGCATTGGCAAAAGTATCTCTTGTGCTAAGATTAGTAACAGATCATTTGAAGTACAGGCATACCTTGCTGTATTGCGCTTCCCAGATGTTGTGTTTTTTACACATTGAAGGTCTGTGACAACCCTGTGCCGAGCAAGTCTTTCAGCACCATTTTTCTGACAGCATGTGCTCACTTTGCTAGCATTTTTAGCAACAAAGTGTTTTTTAATTAAGGTATGTACACTGTTTGTTTAGACATAAAGCCGTTCCACACATAGTAGACTATAGTATCCTGCGAACGTGTGCACTGGGAAACCAAATTTTTGTGACTCCCTTTATCACAATATTTGCTTTCTCGTGGTGGTCTGGAACCAAACCCGCAATATCTCCAAGGTTTGCCTGTACTATATGAGGTATCACAAAGAATTTGGAGTCTAAAATATGCCTTAAGGATCATTTATGGCTCATATAAGCAACTAACATGTTGGCATAAGAGTTTAATGTTCCTTATCATCTACGCTAGTTTTAAACTTCACATCTAGGTTTCGGGTTTCAGAGAGTTACAATTTCAATGTCATGGGATTTGAATGAAAATTTTTTATGTTTTATAGCATTGGTCCATTCAGAGTGTATGTGAAGATTTGTTTTTGGATGTTGGCAAGGTTTGATTATCTTTAAGAAATACTTTCATTTATAAGAAAATTGATTAACTTTCTCTTTGCTTCTTAGTCTGATGACCGGGATTCCAAGAGGGATTCCCTTGAAGAGGGGGAGCTGAGAGATCACCGCATGGAGATCACTATAAGGAACTCGCCGTACAGAAGAGAGGACTCCATGGAAGACAGGTGGGAGATCCAGCATGAGAGGACAGCCAGGGGCCTGCTCCGCACAGCGGGGATCCCAGCTGCTCTTTCTCAGTGTCACCTTCACAAATGTATAGTCCCCCGTAACTTTAGGGTCACCGCACAGTTGTGATCGACTCTCACGTGGTATCAGTTGTCACCCTGTCCTCCTCACCCCTCTTCTTATGAAAAGACTCAATGAGCATGTATTCTTTCCTTTGTGACTGTTCAGTCAGGTTAGCACCATTTATCTCAGTTTGCCATATCTTATAATGATTAATAGAATTATTCTCTAAGATTTTGCACAAATAAGCCAAAGTAGGATGCAGAAAGATACCTGAGAGGGGCTGCTTACCAGAAACATTCATACTGAGACCTGTACGTTCTTTGTTCCCGTGCCATGAATTTCTTCTCATTTGTTTCCTTCTTATATCCATTGTCAGATAGTTAAAGGAAACACAACCAGAAATCAAGGTAGAATGGTCGTCCTGAGAAGCTCAGGGTATGAGTTTTCCCAGGATTTTCATAATGTAGAAATCAGGGCCAGGCGCGGTGGCTCACGCCTGTAATCCTAGCTCTCTGGGAGGCCGAGGCAGGCGGATTGTTTGAGCTCAGGAGTTCGAAACCAGCCTGAGCAAGAGCGAGACCCTGTCTCTACTAAAAATAGAAAGAAATTAATTGGACAACTAAAAATATATAGAAAAAATTAGCCGGGCATGGTGGCGCATGCCTGTAGTCCCAGCTACTCAGGAGGCTGAGGCAGTAGGATCGCTTGAGCCCAGGAGTTTGAGGTTGCTGTGAGCTAGGCTGATGCCATGGCACTCTAGCCCAGGCAACACAGTGAGACTCTGTCTCAAAAAAAAAAAAAAAAAAAAATCAGTTGAAGATATTGTTAAATGACGTTTTGAGATCATTAAGGTTGATAAAATTACAGGATCTTTTTAAGTAGTTTTATTAAAGTGTAAATGACAAAATGAGTTGCTTGTATTTATAGTGTACAATTTGACACATTTTTACAAGCCTGTGAAACTATTGCCACAATCACAAAATGAACCCACTAAAGGTCCTCAGAAAGGCATTTTTGTTCCACATACCACATTGATTTCTTGCATTTTTTATCTAAATCTTAAGATGGCTTAAGGTTCAGAATTAACATAATTTTTTAAATGATGGTTCAGGTTCAGCCTTATTCCTGTTCTGAATTCTGTACTTCTCTGGGTTGGAGAAACTTCATAACACCCTGATGCTGCTTCCTGCTTGCTCAAGTGTGACTGGTGCTCTCGTATCTTATTTCAGAGGAGAGGAAGATGATTCTTTGGCTATCAAACCACCACAGCAAATGTCTCGGAAAGAAAAAGCTCATCACAGAAAAGATGAAAAGAGAAAAGAGAAACGTAGGCATCGTAGCCATTCAACAGAAGGGGGTACAGAAGTATTTGTTTTCTTTGATATCGTATTTAAGTGTGGTTTGTTTCCTATTTCAGAATCCACTGCGTTGCCCAGAGTACAGTTGAAAGAGAAGAGGAAGGAAATTTTAGCTAAAAGCATAAGTTTATTAGGTTATTAAGAATGAAATGTCTGATTTCCTTAAGTACTCAGTTTGACAGTCGCTGTCTCTGACATTTCACTTTGACACTTCTTGTTTTACATTTATTGTGAAGGAACATCATCCTGAGTCTTTCAAACACGTGTTTTGGCTTGTGATTATCTTTCATTTCTTTAGAGCAATTTTTGTGAAACCATGGATAAGTCAAAAATTCATGTTGCTCTCAAATACAAGTTCTGTCCTGGAACCAGTGCAGTGCAGACAGCTCAAAATATCAAGTGTTTGGGAAGGATGTGGCTCATGAGCTCACAGTACGTTGATGGTTTGAGAAGTTCCATTCTGGTGATTTTAGTCTTGAAAACGAGCAACGTGTGCGACCTGAGACCAAGGTGGATAATGATGAACAAAAGCTGTAGCGGAAGCGAATCCATCTCAACCTACACGTGAATTAGCAGCAG
Source organism: Indri indri (assembly GCA_004363605.1). Classification (NCBI taxonomy): domain Eukaryota; kingdom Metazoa; phylum Chordata; class Mammalia; order Primates; family Indriidae; genus Indri; species Indri indri. The sequence goes on along the minus strand of RJWJ010036801.1, from coordinate 1,919 downwards.
GGTTTGACGTTACTATTCCAACAATATTGGACCGTTTGAAACAAATCGGCAAGGTAATGAAGCTGGGTAGATGGGTTCTGCGTGAATTAAATGAGCATCAGAAGAGAAATTGTCTCTTCGCTGTCACGACACAAAGATGAACCATTTCTGTACTGTATCGTTACACGTGATGAAAAATGGATTCTTTTGACAGTCGCAAGCATTCAGCACAGTGGTTGGATGAAGATGAAGTGCCGGAACACGGTCCAAAACCAAATACTCATCCTAAAAATCTACTGCTGTCTATTTGGTGGTCCAGTGCCGGTATTAGCCACCACAGCTTCGTGAAACCTGGTCAGTCCCTTACAGCAGATGTCTGCTGCAACCAACTGGATGAAACGATGAGGATGCTTGCGATTAAGCAGCCGAGATTGGTCAACAGGCAGGCAGTCCTCTTGACAGATAGTGCTCGAGCATATGTGGCACAAACGACGTTGCTCAAACTACAGACGCTGGACTTGGAAACTCTGTCATCAGCCGTACTCACCAGACCTCGTGCCAGCTGACGACCACTTCTTCAGGCTTTGGACCACTTCTTGCAAGGAAAAATACTCAATTCTCAACAAGCCGTGGAAAACACCTTTCACAATTTCACTGCCACTTGCTCTCCAGGCTTCTTGGCTACTGGCATAAATGAGCTACCGTTAAGATGGGAAAACTGTGTCAATGGTTTAGGTGCATACTTTTAGTAACTGTACTGCATCTTGTTTGAGATGTAATAAACTACATTACGTTACAAATAGAAATCGGACATTTCATGGTTAATGACCTAATCGTTGAGAACAGCTATTTCATTTTTCTTCTGATGTTTTTTTCCCTCCCATGTTATATTGTTTTAGAGTAGTTCATGTACATATAAAATTACCTTAATTCAACAAGTATAGGGGAAAAACACCAAAAAACAGTAATTTGATGAAGTTCAAATAATGGGTTTGTCTTAACTAGTGGTTTGATCACATACCAATACCAAGAGGTTCTTAGGGGTATTGGGAAAACCGGACCTGGGGCCTGATTTAAATCTCATTGTTATATGATAACACAGGTTAATGCGGTTTCAGAACATGTGAAAACCCTCTAATAGCAAGGCTTTATTCTGTGTTCTTTATGAATAGTGATTTTTTTTAAATTATGAAACTACTATATTATAATCGTAGTTTATTCAGCATACAAAATTAAAAAGAGAAGATGAAAATCACAGTTCTGCTATTCAGTGATAACCATATTTTGTTTCTTTTTTATAATTGGAAGCTCACTGCATAGAGCTTTAGATTTTAGGGTTCTTTTATGTAACGTAAAATCGTGATTGTTTCTTCAAGTCATTATTTAAATATTTCTTCTCCTCTTGGCTCGATTTACTTTTTAAGTTAAAATTTTGGAAGTTTAAGCTTCCTTGCGTGACACCCGTTTCTGGCTAGGGAAGCACGCGAGAGTGAAAGAGAAAGAACGAGAACACGAGCGTCGGAAGCGACACCGAGAGGAGCAGGACAAGGCTCGCCGGGAGTGGGAAAGGCAGAAGAGGAGGGAGATGGCCAGAGAGCACTCGCGGAGGGAGAGGTGAGGGCCGGGCTCACGCGGGGCTCCGACGGGAGGCTGTGGGGTCAAGTGTCCCGTGGAGGCAGTGGGAGGGCAACAGGTACGTGGCAAGGAGAAGCAGGTTTGGACATCAAAACGTGGTTCAGCAAACAGGAGGTGTTAGCCAAGAGAATTGTTCTGAAGGATGTAAGTTTGTACTGTATCTGGAAGTCAGAAACGTGTGTGAACTGGTTGAGAGAAGATAATGGTGGAATTAGAAGCCCGTGTGCGGGGAGGTTGGTGGGGAGGAGGATGGCGGCTGGTGGAGGGGAGGAGGAGGATAGAGACTGGTGGGGAGGAGGAGGAGG
>RJWJ010036800.1:0-15883 GCA_004363605.1 Indri indri | reverse complement strand
TGTTCTAAAGTCTATCTAATAACTAAGAAAAGGTTGGTTAAACCATTGAGAAAAAGACAAAACTTACAGTTTCTCTAAATTTATTTTGCTAAGAAAGCAAACAGTGATCCTGGTCTTTATCTTAACATATTATGCTTGGAGGCATTAGATTCTTCCATTATCGATCTTTCCCCCTCCCTTCTCTAACTGTACCTTTAGGTATGAATTCACCCCACAAAAGTGATGTTGAAGAATGTTATTCCCCACCCCCACTTAATATATGATACTTCCATATAGCTGTTTGTGAGGTGATAGAATGAAGAGTTAAAGCACCTCTTGATATAGTAAAAAACAAAAAAGCTTAAACCAGGCAAAGAGGTAGAGAGTTGATTTGGTGGCTACATATTTGTCTTCATCAACAATATTAACAGACCAAGAAGGGACACTGTTAATTTCTTCAATGCTTATTTACATAAATGACTTTATATTCCTATCGATATTTTTATATATTATAATGAACATAATTGAGTTCATAGGGTTAAAATCCCTAATGTGAATTTGGACTTTTTTCCTCTGTGTTACAGAGTGAGCTGTATCACCCCCCACCATACACACACATATGCAAAGAAAATCATATGATCTAGTACATCAGAATGTGACTATATTTGGAGATAGGATTTTTACAGTTATGTAAAAATGAGGCCACTAGGGAGGAAGACTCTAAGCCATATTACTAGTGTCTTGACAGGAAGATGAAATTTGGATACAGACATGTACAGATGGAAGACAATGTGATGATACAGGGAGAAGACAGCCATCTCCAAGCCAAGGAGAAAGGTCTAGAACAGATCCTTCCTCATGGCCCTCAGAAGTAACCCATCCTACTGCCATCTTGAACTTGGACTTCTAGCCTCTAGAACAATGAGGAAACACATTTCTGTTTCTTTAGCCACTCAGTCAGTGGTACTTTGTTACAGCAGCCAGAGCAAACTAATACACTATGCTTTTGTGCTTTTGCATCTCAGCATTCTCTCAAATAAAACCTCCAGTGGGCTTAATACATTCTTCAAAATTATTTTCCTTCTTTATTCAAATATCCTTTACGAATTTTCTTCTCATGCACATTTAACATTCTTGTATCTGCAGTATTAACACAAGGAACCTCACTCTCCCAAAATTCATAAATTACCCTAAGGGCATGACCTGTTATGACTTGCCAGTGAAAAGTAATCTATAGTCAAAATGATTTTATAATTGAAAGGAGATCCATGATATATCAGTGGAAATATCTACTGAAATACATTTTATCTTCAACAGTAATATTTTCTGACTGGTTTCTGACTGTCACATGCTATGTATGGAAATATTCTTGGTATGGCATTAAGTACAGTAAAAATGGATAATCTTTCAATTCAGATAGTATTGTATTCAAAGCCTACCTCCAGAAGTAGCAAGACATTTACCTAACTCTTCTGGATCTCAATTTCTTCGTATACACAATGGGCATAATGAAATCTACTTTACAAAGATGTGTGAGTATTAAATGTGATAATCACAAGAATATTTATATCAGCACAGTATTGGTACATGGCAGGATGCTCACAATGTGTTATTCCTTGCTCCTGCAGCAGTATGTAGTGCAATATAACTCAGATTATTTTTCCATTCTTGTACCCAGATAATATCCATAGTTTAAGTAGACAATGTTCTTCTCCTTTCTCTATTTTACCATAAGGATACTTGTTAAGAAATATCATCTTCATTTTGATTACTTGTTGCTCTAGTTTTTAAAGATCACTTTCAAATGTAGTCTTAGCAAATTTTCCTATCTTCAGGGTAGTCTGAATTCATGAGTATGCCCTGTAGTCGGTTAGTCAGATCTCTGATTGAAAATAGACATACAGGTAATCGTTTTGTTGTACAGAATTGAATCAACTGAAACTTGCACAAAGTGAGGAATTAGTCAATAAGGATGAGTTTCATTTAATATAGTGTTGATGCTGTGCAAATCAAAGATTACCTATAACTTTATAGGCAACATTGAAGAGATACATTTAGATTGATTTCACTATATTAAAACTGACCAACAAATAATATTGGTATGCCTGATTTAAACACACACACACATTCTTTTATCCAAAAGTTATTTTTCTCCACATTCATAGGCATGCACTTGCTTTTCTATTTACGTAAAATGATTTATCCTACCAATCCCCATTTCTCCTATTAAACTCCTTGCATATTTCAAAGCTTAAATTAAACATAATCTTGTGGAAGTCTTTTCTTGAATTCTCTCAAGAAAACCAGTTAGTTTTCTCATCAGTTTTCTGGGTACTTTGTGTATCTTTTAATATGGACAGAACAGGTGGCCTTTGGCCAGTCAGTGATGAGGCTACACTTTAGCTTCAGAAAGCATCACCCACCCACAGTCTGTGAGCTCTGTGATGCCCTGTCTTCAATTGCTGCATTCTTGGACTACATCTTAGCTGTCACAGACTGTTCAGGGATGCTAAAAGAGATGTCCAGACATATGCCTTGTTTACTTTCAGAGGCAGGAGTTCTTTGGAAAAAAAAATTACAATCATATCGTTTCAACATATGCAGACCTAATGAACTGGATATGTGGAGTCTGGGAGGGTGGTGCTTGACTGAAAAATGTCCCATAGTGTTGCTTACACCATAATTCTAGACCCCATGAGTATTGTATGCTACATTGCTGGCAAAAAAGAATGTTTCAGGTGTTATTAGGCCTATGGCCTTGGTATGGGGAGATTATACTGGACCATCCTAGTGGTCCCAATGTGATTACATAAATCCTTAAAATTAGAAGGGAAGGGCAGAAGAGTCAGTGAGAGAAGGGTGGTGTGAAAAGAACTCAGCTGTCATTGCTACCTTTGAAGGTGGAGGAGGAGCCACAAGCCAAGGACTGCAGGTGATTTCTAGAATCTGAGAATGACATTTAGCTGGCAGTCAGCAAGAAAATGGGGACCTAAGTTGTACAACATGAGGAACTGAACTCAACCAACAGCCTGAATGAGCAAAAAAGGGATTTTCCCCTAAAGCTTTTGGAAAGTAATTCAGCCCTGCAAAAACCTTGATTTCAGTGTTGTGAGATTCTAGAAGCTCAGCAGTGCCAACTGGACTTCTGACCTATGGAAAATGTGAGATAGCAAAGTTCTGTTTCTTTAAGCTTCTAAGGTTGTGGTAATTTGTAATGGCAGCAATAGAAAGCTAAGACAGAGTAGAGAGCAGAAAGTCTATAATAAACCATGTGGGAAAATAATGGTGCCATAAGAGAAAAGTACCATGAGTGTAATAGTCTGTCAGAGTGGGGCCAGCCTTAGCATCCAAGCTTGATTAGAACCAGGACGTGGCTCCTGGTACCTTGCATATACCTGTTACCTGATGACTCTCTGTCCGCCACTTCTCAGGACCTTCTTTATCCTGTGAAGAAGATGGATGTGGAGAAATGGAAATTGTTATGTTACTAGGGATCTCACAAGTTTCACCGTGTGAACACTCTCTGAAACTCCAGGGTAAGCTCAGGTTTTTCTGTGGCCTGTAGGGAAGGCAGAGGATGCATGGTTGAGAGATCAGCAGTACCGTGGACAGTAGCTTTTGTGTCTTCTGTGGCTGCCCAGTGCCCATCTTCAAAGGAGCAGAAAGACTAAGAAAACTAGCAGAGCTGTAGACAGACACTCCTCTTCTGTACAAGAAGTCCTCCAGGAGCAGGGATTCCCATAGTGAATGCATGGCTCGGGAGATCCTGGAATCAAATCAGGTCCTTGTTAACACTGTTCACTGATTTGATCCCAGGATCTTCTGAGCCATTCACTTGCTCTAGGAATTTAGAGTGTCAGCATGTTAAGAAGCACCATAAATGCCTGTTCTTGATACCTGTGATCAAATTCCTCTAAGTCCAAATCCTTTAGGCATTCACCGTATATTTAATGATTTTGCCTTCTGTCCTGCAAAGGTAGATGGACATCAGAATTGTTAAATTACGTTGAGTACTTGTTCTGCTCTAAACACATGGCATACATTACCCCACTTAATCCTTACAAGAAGCCTCTGAGATTGGCACTATTTACTGTGTTTTACAAATGAGAAAACTGAGGCATGGAGAGACTATCATTATCCCATAGTTGCACAGCTAGTATATGGCGGCTTTGGGATCAAATCTACATAGTATAGCCCCAGAGACCATGTTTCTCACAGCTGCTGTGGTGGACAGAATAAAGGCACCCCAAGATGTCTACATCTTAATCCCTGGACCCTATTAATATATTATACAACATGGGAAAAAAGAATTAGGATTGCTAATTAGCTAGGCTTAGGTTAGAGAGATTTTCCTGGATTATCTGCATGGGTGCAATGTGATTGCAAGTGTCCTAAAAAGTAGAAAAGAGAGGAAGAGGAGAAGGTTGGACTAATGCGATGTGAGAAGGACTCAATTCACCACTGCTGGATTTGAAGATGGAAGGGAGCCACAAGCCAAAGAATGCAGGCAGCACTCAAAGCCGGCAAAGGCAAAGAAACAAAACCTCCCCTTGATCCTCTGGGAAGCAATGCAGCCCTGCTGACACCTTGATTTCAGTCCAGTGAGGTCCCATCAGACGTCTGACTTACATAACTGTAAGGTAATACATTTGATTTTTGGAAGCCACTAACTTTGTGGTAATGTGGTGCAGCAGCAATAGAAAACTAATGCGTCTGCTAACTACTGTTCTCAAGCCATAATCAGTGTTTCTCAAGAAAATAGCTCCCTTAACCTCCACCCATCCTCAAGGCTACTTTAAAAACATGGTGTTTGCCATACATATCAATTCTCAAGTTTAATGTCCTATAGGCCACCACTACCACCTGCACTCCCTGATTAAATTGTTGCTATTTAGAAATTATGAAGCTGCCACAGCCAAGAGCATCCTTTCTATGAGTTTCCATATCCGGATGACTGCCACCTCTCTCCACCCTCCAAATAACACAGTACTCTCTGGCTATTCACTCATGGGTTAATGCCCCTCAATAAGATTGTCCAACACAGTGGTTTTAATGCTCAAGCCATTTTTCTTTCTTTCTATATATTTCCCTGTCCAAAGAGAAGATAGTGGAAGGAAGCAAAGCCATTGGCCACCATTTCTAGGGTAACGGAGGGTGGCTTCCTCTTCCTATGGCTGGGAGAAGACTCCCTGGACTTGCATCTAGGTTTAGCCACTAGCCTCTCCCAACCATCCTTTTTTTTTTTTTAGTGGTGGTCAGGGAATGGATAGCTATCTGCATTTTCATGCGAAAACTAATTTAGGTTTTAGTCAATAAAACAACCATTTGAAAAGGGATTATTAAAAATAGAATGTTTTCAGACTGGGCACATTGATGAGGCCCTGGAAGCTTTTGGCCCCAGCCCATGACAGAGCAGGGAGCAGGACTGAATCATCCAAGCATCCTCAATAAGGACTCATTTTTAAAATGTACTTGCCTTGCCTCATGTACTTTGAGGAGGAGGCTGTAGCCTCCAAGGAAAGCTTGCTTACCTCTGAGCCATATTGTTAGCCATTCCAATATGCCACTCTAAACATATCCCAGACCAAGAGAGAAAAGGAGGATCTCAGGGGAGTGCGTTGTTTCTGACAAATGTGTCCACAGCGAACCAGAGACCAGCTGGAATTGGCCCTTGGAGGGGCCGGTGTTCATGTTTATGGCATGCCTCGTCTCTTAGCCTCTGAGTTTTAGGCAGACAGTTTTTCTCATTTCAATTTGGACTACACTTGTTTTTCAGTTACCAGCCCACCAAAAAGCCCACCAAAGAAAGCTCATTATTTTACCTCCAGAAACATTCCTTAAAAATTCAGAAAATGCTACAGGAACAACACTTAGACTAAGCTGACTGTCCATTTACACTGCAAATGTTGTATTACGAATGGAGACCTAGAGCAATGTAATTTGACCGCTTTGAGGCTTTTGACATAATTGATCAAAGTAAAAGCTGTTTCCACTCAGCTACTTTCCTTTTCTGAGTTTGTCTTTCAATCTCTTTGTCCCAGAGTGACTTTCAAAGGAATTGCTTGAATTTGTCTAAATTTAGTGTACCAAAAAAGGACATCAAAACTTATCTAATTTTTTGAGACAAATAATATTCAATTTATGTTTTTTAGAGGTAGTCCACGTAAAAGTTAGATGCATCTTAAATATAGCCAGTCTATGAAAATCTGTATGAAAATAAAAAAATTAATGAGGGCATTTTTCACTATTAAACAAAAGTTTCCAATAGCAAATAGCCTTATAATTTCATCTTATTTGCTAAGGTTCCATTCATACCTGACATTTGAGGAGTGAAATCTGTTGTGTTAAACAAGATAAAGGTGTTGTTATTGATAGAGGTGTTTATATTGCTAGATTGCAATATTTAATAACCTTTTACATTGAAATCACACAAGCTTAAGTAAAAATTCTGGTTCCCAAAATTATTAGATGTGCAAACATGGCCAGGTTACTTAAGCTCCTTTAGTCCTTTTTCTCCAGTTTCTCTATCCGTAAATGGAGACAGTAAGTATCTATCTTGATATTTCATATACAGGAAAGAGTAGGTATTCACCTGGCACCAAGTTTCTGAGCAACTTATCTGGCTTGAAGCAAAGAAGGACTCCACATCTGTATCATGACAGTAGATACTATTTAATTAACTCCAATTTTGTGCAGTAATAGAAGATATAGAATCATAAAACTAATATATTTACTTCATTTTGAGGTAACTCTCTGATGTAACCAAACGTTTCTATGTACTAAATAATTATTTTAAACATAAAACCCAAATATTTATAATGAATAAACAAAAAAATCTTAAATTTCTCATTACTGCCCATGTATACTATAATTTCAACTTAAAATCACAAATCTACATCAGTTGCTGAATTTCATATTTTAAACTGTAATAAAAGAATATTACTCCAATAGCCTAAATTTGCTTAAGCATCTCAGGGACATAAGTTGCCTAAATGTGTAAAATCTTAGACCTGAGAAATCAATTCTTTTTAAATATTATAATTTTGATTTTATTAAATCTTTTTAGTTGTGATTTTTTATCTGAGATTGAAAGATATGTTTCTAGTCGGGGAGACCATTACCATTCCTGCTAACTGGGGTTGTTTGCAATCATTGCTACTTAATGCTAATTCTCTTAGAGTTGGAAGATACGTGGCCACTCAAGCAATTGTCTTCCCAAATAACAGAAGCTGGACCTGGTGATTTTAGCTCAGCTGGCAAGGTACCTACATCTGCAGATTGTCATGAGCTTCACAATTTTAAAAAGGAGTTGGCCTCTTAGTTCACATGGTGTAATTCCTTGTCCGATCTCATTTCTCAACAAAGTAAAATATTTTAGTAGATTTTTCATTTTCTTCTTTTTTTGCATTTGTGATATTATATTGTTTGACTGTTCCCTTCCTTGCTTCCTTTCTTCCTACCTACCTTCCTTCCTCTTTTCTTTCCCACACAGCCTTATGGATATTCAAAATCTGAATTAATTTCAGTTATCTCTTATCACTTTATCTCACTTGCAGATTCAACTTCTTTCCAAGGTCATTTTATTGACACAACAGAGTGATTCAAAACATGGAATTTAGAAAACTAGCGAAACTGCTAGTTTAGTAAATAAATGCCCAAATAAGCTTATTCATCCATATAATGAAGAAGTGATAAAGGATGTTTTAAAGTTCTTTGGGAATACCAACAGAGGAGAGAAATGATTATGAATCTCTTAGGAATTGTTAAAATTGTTTTTTCCCCAAAATGAACATATTGAATATGACTGCCAAAAAAGAATAATTGAAAACAAATACATATATAGATACAAGAATACACTTAACATTTACAGGAATGTACATAAACTTAGACATTATATTTCATCCACTAATGGGTTCTATAAAATTTTAAATTTTATTTAAATTCAAATTTAATGATTAGTTCAATACAGATCATGTGACTTATTTATTCAATTGAAAAGATATTTAAAGTACCTTCTCTGGACTAAACATTATACTTTAATTGCTTCTTATTCCTTTTTCTTGATCCTAAATCTATCAATTTAGGCAAGTCCAGCTATAGGCATATGTAAATCAACAAGATGTGTATCTATTGCTACAATTGTAACATCAGTAGCAAATGACCAAATATATTTAAAATATATAAGGGTTTATTATAATACTTACATTTTATTTATGTCTATATTTATATTATAATATTTATAATTAATTTCTTTGAGTGATTATACTTGGGGATATCCATATTTTACATTTATGTGTATCTTTCTATACATATGAAAAATCAACACACACAAATAGAGAGAAAAACTTTAGTGCAGCTTATTTATTAGTCTTTCAGATTGTATCACTCCAGTCATCACAGTTCTCACAATGTCTTCTCTACACTGGTATAAGCAGCAGAAAATTTATTTATTCATTCATTTAAGGTACACTTATTATCTACTGTGCCTTAGGAACTGGGCCATATGCAGCGGATACTGAGATGAGTAAGACTCATCCTCTACTCCAAGGAAGTCTAATTAGGGAGAAAGACATGCAAACAAATAATTATGATGCAATTTGGTGCTGTCATAGAGGCAAGGAGCAAATCTGGGTGTGATCAATGCTACTGGGGTAAAAAGAAGACTTCCCTGCAGAAAAGCTGTTTGAACCAAGTATTGAAGAGTATCCAAGAGCCTCACAAGTAGTCAGTGGCCAAAGGTAAAGAACCATATTTTAAGCTAGAAGAATAATACATATAAAGCTATTGTGACATTCACAAATGTTTATTGAGGTAGTGTTCTGTGCAAGGAAATGGTGAGGCTACAATTGAGGGGGAAGGGATATAAATATATTAGTAAATGAATTCAGGTGACTTTGCATAGTAACAAATAGCATGAAGAAAATTCAACACAGTAAGGTAACAGAGAGATACTGGAAATACAGCTGGTATTTAATGATGTGGCCAAGGAGAGTTTCTTTGATGAGGTGACAGTTGAGACCTGGATAAGAAGTGGGGACCAGCCATGCCTAAGCATGGGGGAAGCTATAGAAATGCCCCAAGTTCAAAGTCCCTGAAGTAGAAATGAGCTTGGCTCATGTGAGGATCAGAAAGTTCAGTTTGACTGGGGTGATTTGAATGAGCGGGAGAAGGGAAGGAGAGAAGGGAGAGGGTAGACAGGAGTCAGATCACACAGGGCCTTGTAGACCAAGGGTTGGAATATGGACATTAATCAAGTGGGGCATGAAGTCATTGGAGAGTCAAGTAGAGGATAGCCACTATCTTATTATGTTTTCAAAATTCACTATGCGAGTTAGGTGAAGAATATGTTTAGGGTGTGAGAAGGAAGAAAGAAGAGTCTCTTGCAGAGGTGCAGGAAAAGCACGATGATGGTTTGAGTTGGAATGGTAGAGACCAGAAGCAGAGCAGCCATTAGGGATACTCTAGGTACTTATTATGGCTGGATTTTTTTCAAGTGTTGAATATATACATGGAACAAGATAAGATTAGTTGGGATAAATTGGCAGGGTCTGGGTTACAAATGCATTTTTTAATAGTATGGATGTTGAAATGTACTCTTTTGGCAATGTGAAAACTTTAAAAAGTTTTAAGGAGAAAATGAAAGCACAGCATAAACAGATTTGGGTTTTATGATAGTTCAGGCTACAGTACTGTGAAGAAGGGAGACCAGATAGATTCCTACAACACTGGTGCCTATGGGAAATGTAAATGTTGAGGGATTAAATGAAGGAATGTGTGGCAAGCCTAAAGTGGAGGGGATGGTTTTAAAATAATATAAATTAATATAGATTGGTGATTGATTGGATGCCAGAGCATAAGGAAAAATAATAAATCTAGGATGACACCCAGTTTTTTGTTTGGTTTTGTTTGTTTAACATTAGTGATTTATTGAGTGGTGGCACACTTCGGTAAGATAAAAAACTCAAAAAGGGGATCTGGTTTTTGGTGATGATATGGAAATTTGAATCTCTGCTGGACTTCCAAGAGATGTCCATGAGCCAGTAAGTGAGCAAGGAAAGTTAAGGCAAGGCTGGAAATTTAGGATGTTTCATAGATGTAGGAAGGAGCTCACATGCTAGTACTCATGGCAGAAATTAAATGGAGCATGGGGTAGTTTGATGGACATTAATCCAAGTACCGAAGTCAGAAGAACAGCTCACAAATATGGAGACCCCAAAAGTGTTTCGAAGATACGCAGAGCTTGAGAATTTGCCAATACTGGGTCAATAATCTAGACATGGCTGGAAAATAAGATGAGCCTTAAAAGTCAATAATTGAGGGAGTTTGGGCAGCGATGGTCCAAACAGATTGTTCTGGAACAAGCTTCTAGGCACAAACCACAAAGGCTGTCATAAGTTCATATCCAGTCATCACCTTGGCTCAGCCTGAAAGCTTTTGTATTGTTTACCTGCTTTAGGGAGGAAGGAATACCTCAGCATGACCCAGCCTGGCCCACCCAGGGGGCTGCCTGGGAGAACCTGGTTAGCAGAGGGAGTAAAGGAGTGGAGAAAGAGGCATTTTTAAGAGAGTTCCCTCCAGATCTTTGTTTTTAAAAATGTTATCTGAGAAACACTTGCAACAGAATCACTGGGAATTTTTGTTAAAAATTATGTATATTCCTGAATGCTACCCAGATCTACTGAATCAAAATCTCTGAGAATAGGGTTATATCTCCTTTGTCATCAAGTCATATACTTAGTACTCCCTAGGAGCTCCTTTGGGCTTGCCCCCAATATTTATAGGTTAGCTCAAAATCCTGACTTCTTAAAGTCAAGTCTCCTGGCACCTGGAACAATTCACCTTTGGTAGGTAAACAAGGTAAGTTAACACAGCAGTCAGCTTGGCCAGAGCAAGTCTGCTCAGAACAATTACTGAACTCACACCTAAAAGTCAGAATTGCACTAGTAAAAGCCAAACCCTAGGTACTGTTTTGTGTTAGCAACTAAGGACGGTTGTGCCTACTCATAACGCTGCCTCCTGTGTTGCTTACTGTGGTTGTGTTTTGCTCTTGAGCTTTCCTCCAATTTTGTTTGCATATAACAAAAATCAATATATTCATAGTACTCAATATAATCTGTGGCACCTGTTAAGTACTTAATACATGGTAGCTATTATGATTTTTTTCTTTCTTCTTATCGTTATTACTTGCATTTTTCTTCAGGGCAAGTTGTGAAATTGGAAAGTAATTCCTCTAAGAAAATTCTGAAATAACAGTACTATAGAAATAATAAATCATAATTGTTATAATAGAAACTTTATTTAAAAAAATCTCTTGGTTATTGATTCCTTTTCTGAGATAGTAAACTATAGACAATCAAAAGGTTGTGCAGAACTGAAAAATAATTTTCAAAATTATGTGTTAATTTCAAAATGTATTTTTTTTAACATATGAACAGTGGATGGGTATTCAAAGCAAGGCATAGGAGGTACTAGAACATTTTCTGAAGGGCCCTTATCCCCTCAAAGGAGTTAAGTGAAAAGAGAGGGCAATTATGTTGCAAGAATGCTGAAATCAAGATTTGATCAATTTTGACAGTGAAAAAATGACCCAGGCATAGGGCTATGGAGATAATGCAGTTAATCAAAAACATCAACTTCATAAATTCTGATGTATTCTGAGATGGCTGTCCCCTAAAGACAAGTCTAATAACTATAACCTAATGCGCCTTCCAGAAGTCATAATGTGGTTCTGTCTAATAGGAAATCAGCTAGCAGGATATTTGCACTTGGAATTGGAAACTGGGAAGAAATGGAGACAAATTGAAAATCCATAAATCGGATGAGTTAGGAGGCCCCACAGGTGCATGAATGATAAAGAACCAGGGTTCAGGTGTGTAGATTTTGCAAATATTTAATTTTCTTAGTTAAACATTTTCAATTAAAAGATCTTAGATCTGTCTTTTTTAAGTGAGGGTGGGGAACATTGTCTAAATAAAGCAGATAAAAGAAAAAAAAAAGGTCAGCATTGGAAAAAAAAAGAAAGCAGTGCCTTTAAAATTAGCGAGGCTCCACAACATATTAATGAGGTGACTTTCTCACCATGATGCATACATCATCAATCATAGGGGTTGACAAGCCTCAGGGCCAAACCTAATCTGGTGCTTACCTGGTTTTGTAAATAATGTTTTATTGGCACACAGCCACTCTCCTTCCATACATCTCCTATGGCTGATTTTGCACTACAACTGCAAAGTTCAGTATTGCAACAGACAGTATGACCTGAAAAGCCTCAAATATTTATTATCTGATGCTTTACAGAAAAAGTTTTCTGATCCTTATCATGTATACAGCCTGGCATACATTAAGAGTTCAGTAATTCTTCAGTGCACTTAAAACGTATGTTCTATATATACTTGTTCCATATATACTTGATTAACATCCCTAAGATTCAGTTATCCTCAATGCTAAAATGGGCATAATGAAACCAATCTCACAAAATCTTTTCATGCACTAAGTGCTTAGAATATGGTTTGTGCATAAAGCATAATATTTCATTCTTCTTCCTCTTCTCCCTTCATTTAATGGTAACAGGTGCTCATTTAATCCAGAATAGTCGGTGGCATACTCACTAGTGATTATATAGCTTTCTACACTTTCAGACATGCAGAAATAATTTACTCTCCCAATTCTGGAATTGACAGTTTATTATTCATTAGGTGCATTTTTTCTTTTTTCTTATGTTTTTCTTTCCTTTTTAGCTAAATATATGTTTTTCTATAAATTAAATAAGTCCTCTCTTTTTTAATATATTTACCATAGGGGATCTAATTCATCTCATTTCTCTGGTAAGACACAATGTCATAAAAGCCTGTGATGTCTGAATACCTTGCTATTAAGGAAGTAAAAGTAGCACAGGAGTATTTCTTAAGAAAATTCCCTCAATCCTTTAATTTGGGGACACCCTCAATTTAATAGAAGAAAGCAAATTCTCATTGGATGAATACAGCAGACCCAGACCCAAGTGAGGCGTGGTTAATGAGGGGACCAATCAAAAGAATACTCCTTTTGAATACTTCAAGGAAGCCCACGGACAGATGGAAAGTGCCCTGTGGAGGCAGGATTCGTGCATGTGGCCCTCCCCTCAGCTTTCTGAGGGAAGCCTGGCTTTCATACTGCGCTCTTCTTGAAGCGGGGACTTCTATCCAGAAAGTTGCACAAAGGCATTCATGAGCAGTATTTTATCAAAGGTGTTGTGTGTGGATGGCTTTACGCTCACCACCACCACTTCCCATCATGTTTCACTTGACGAAACACCTTCAGACACCTTTTCTCCTCAGACATCTCAGATGCCCTCAGACTCCACAGGGTCTCTGTGGCTAGTAACCCTTCCCCACTTCCCGTCTCCTCAGCTGCTGCTTCCTAATCTGTGTGGAACTCAGTGCTTTTCCGTTTCTTCTTTACAATACCTTGGTCCTTTCCCTACTTCTAGCTCCACATCTGGTAACTCCAATTGCTCTTTAGTACGATCTCAAATAAGGTTTTATTGAGGGAGAAAATGTGGTTCGTGCTAAGCAAACAAAAGATTTTCCCCTGTTCAGATCCCATCTTTCTATTCAGGGTTATAAATAGCTCAATGACAAAAGCTTCTTTCTTCTTCTCTGGCTCAAAGCCAGGTGGAGACAAGCTTTGTTTTTCGTTCTTTTTTTTTTTTTTTAATTTTTTAAATTTTCATTCCCAGAGAGGTGGATGGGGCTAGGGGGTGGGTTTCAAAACAGCACACACAATTCGATGTGACTATGACTTTAGCAATGCTCCACATTGAAGGAGACAATCTATATTCCAGGACATGCAGGGCAACTCCTAAAAGCAACAGCAGGGGAAAAAAAATGCAATTTTAACAGTTGTTACCATTTACAGAGTCAACACACTTCTTGTAACACATAAATATATGTATTCATATATTACTAGAAGCATGAATAAAAATTACTTTTGAAGCACAATTTTGGTTTACTTAAATATTTGCCCATTAGAATTCATCCAAACACTTGGAAAATTTTAATGTAAATGACAAAATTTAAATACTAATTGAATTAGTATAATTATAAGCCAATTTGCATTATGACAAAACTAGTCTGTATCTGTTTGAAATTTTATGAGGTATAGACCATTGGGTTAAACAAGGAGCAGAGAAGGAAAGCTGGATAATTAGGAGAGCTGGGCCACGATGTAATGTGCTGGTAGTGCCAAAAGACAAACTCTGGCTATCTTCTAATAGAAGTTTTATATTTGAGGATTTATGGATGTAGCAATCTAGAGTGTCTCCTCCATACTTTGGCACAATCTGGGCTTTGGAAAGCAGGGGATTTCAAGTGGCTCCTGACGCTGCTCTGCTCCATTTCCCACGGACTTCTGAGGGTTCTCAGTTATCCACCACCTGGGAGAGGATTAAGACCCATCGCTGGCCTCAGGGGGCCAGTACACAGTAGGTTTTCAATAAATATTTTCACAGGGAATACGTGACACTAATATTCCAAATATTATTTCCAAATACTAATCTTCCACATCGAAGTACACCTTAAGACAGTATACTTTCATCATGCAATTGCGCACATCTTTTTTTGTTTGTTCACTTGCTAAATTGCATTTTTCTGAAGGTCATAAACCCTGAAGCCAAGTGGCCTAGAATTAATTCCCAGCTTCAACATTTTTAGTTATATTTAATATACTCATACGCAAGTTGGTTACTTGCTTGTGCCTTAATTTATTCATCTGTAAAATGGGAATAATAATAGTATCTACTTCATTGGATTGTTGTGAGTATGACAGGAGATGATAGGTGTTAAATACTTAAATGAGTTCTGGGCCCATAGTAAGATCTACATAAATGTTGTTATGATTTCCTGTGTTCCCTAACTCATGTTCTGAATTTATTAGTCAGAATAGAATAGGACATGTTGCATCCTAAAATTAACCCTAAAATTCCAGTTCCTTAAAGCAACAAAGGCCCATTTCTCATTCCTGGCCAAGGCTGGTTAGTGGGGAGATGAATTCCACATAATCATCTGTCAATCCAGGCTGATGACTCTTCCCCCATTTTGAAACAACACAGTTTAGAACATGTGGCTTCTTTATTCATGTAGGTGAGAGTTTGCTAGAAAGTCTTGCACCAGCAATTAAATATTATGGCCTGGAAATGACAAGCTTTACCTCCACTCACAGCGTGTGGTCAGAGTTAGTTGCATGGCACCACCCAGCAGTAAAGGGGGGGTGAAGGATAGCTAATGAATATTTATGAATATTCAGTGAGTAGATTAGTCAATGTCATTGCTCCAGTGAGTAAACTCCCTTATGTTAACTGTGTTTAACTCTATTGCTGATCTTTTAAGTTGCATACCTTATTCATCTGTATGTCTCCCACAGTGCCTAAACACTGTTCACAGTAAGTATTCAATAAATGTTTGTGAAAAAAAGAAGAAAGGAAGGAAGCAATGCAGGAAGGAAGAAGGCATGAATTATCTTTGAGAACTCAGCAACCGACAGAAGATATATGCAACAGGCAGAAAATTGAAAAACAAAACAAAGTAATCACAAAAAAAAAAACAACCTGGACATTACAAAATAATTAGTTACTTTAAAAAATGGAATCCTCTCATCCTAAGAGAAAACTCAGAAAGCTAATATTGTTAACCAATATTTGATATATTTGACTCAGGAATAAATCTGTCGCATAAACCAAGACACATCTATGAACAGAAGAGGGGAACAATGGTATTTTCTTTTTTCTGTACTTGAAGTTAAAATGCCTCCTCTGAATATTCATTATTTTCAGATTAGTGTTAAAGTGGTATTGCTCTTTCAGTTGCTGTTCAATTTCACTTAAGACTCTTTTGTTCCATAAATGGATTACTCTTCAAAGCCTAAAATT